>OVBJ01000068.1:0-123561 GCA_900406535.1 Noccaea bulbosa
GAAAATTGTGCTATGCTTCTCTGCTATCAATGGGGGTATTTGTTGTAGTGTGACTTAATAGAAAATGTGTGATTAATAGTAAAAAATATGAGAAAGTAAGAAAATTGGAGATTTATTTTTAAAAATTGTATGTTTTTTTTTTTGATAACTCAGGGGTAAATCTTAGACCTATGGAGGGGCCTAGACTAATCTCCTGGGGGAGGTACAGTCCACGGATAGACCATCTCTCTGGGACTCTGGGTATTCAAATGGGCCGTAAGCAAGAACCTATATTCATGTGGCTAAATGGATAAATCTAGTAATTCCACGCTTGAGAGGAGTCGATCATTGGCCTAGACCAACATGGCAACTCCTCCACCAAATGGGAACCACTAGACCACCACCACTTGGATTAAAAAAAAAGTTGTATGGTTTCATATCATAATAGCATATGATCAATTGATCAATGATCATGCATCATCAATCCTCGTAAATGTTGGTGCAAATGACGTGTTAGATTTATTTCGTTCTATTTTTTTTATAACCATTTATTTCGTTCTATTGTTCGTCATATTATACAAAAAATTGTTATAATTATCTTTATATAGAAACTTTGTATACTTATTTTCTTTTAAATGTTGTGCCAATTCGATTTAGACATGCAACCCAAATGGATAGACGCGGATCGATCCCATGCAGAGTACTTTGCAAGAAAAAGGAACGTGAAAAGGAACTTAATATATCAATCGCCCACTCACAGTAATAATAATAATTGATAATAACAATAGCCAAAAGACTTTAATTTTTGTTTAAACAATAACCAAAAGGCAAAACCTACATATAAAATAATAATAATATAAAAAGATTTTCACGTGTCGTTCACTACAATTTTTATTTTATTCCATAAAAGGAGAAAATGTCGAATGTCACCTGCACCACATTCACCTTCCAACTTACACCCTTCCAAGATTTTTTGGTAAAATACACCCCCTTCCAAGTTATTGCATAGAACATAATTACATAAACATAAACAAATTAAGTTGCATGCATTTACATGTAATTCCATCGAGTTGCGAGACGACTTTAAACCTGTTCCCCGACTTTAAATGCATGCAACTGACGACTGAAGGATATGCAAAGTAAACTGTTTTTGGTCTAATTAATTAAAATTCCTCTAAACCAAACGCGTCTATCGTCGTCCGTACACCAAACCCTTCTGATCTGACGGAGATGTGCGGTGTTGTGATGACGTCGTTATTGTACGAACCAACCTACTTTATTTTTTAATTATTAACAACATGTCAATGCTTGTACATTAATACAATTTATTATCTCTGAGAGCATATTGACGTCAAAATTTATAACTCAAAGTATATGCTTGCTACACTTTATCATGTTATCTATATATATATATATGCCATATTAATTCAAAACCATGTAACCTTTTTTAATGCAAGCTCAGTCTAAATTATATAAATAAATAAAAATCTTCATGTTAATTTTACATTCTGATCATCGTATATAAGTTTTTTTTTTTTGGTAAAATGTGAAGATTTTATACCAATTTTTGATTTTTGACAGCAATACAAAGACAAACTAAGAGAACAGAAAAACCAAAATCTACAACAAACAAATTACTAACAGGAATAGAAAGATCGTCATAACTTCGGGTAGTTTGACACACAATGTAAAGTTATAACTCCGATTAATGATAAGTCAGGGTAATAATTTGATTTGGGGGGGGTTATTGGGAGATAAATTTATGTGGAGTTGATAAATTTTAAAAGTTAAAGAGATTTTGTTAATTTTATAAAGAGTTTATGTTAGATTTGGAGAGAGTTTGTATATTCAGAAAAATCAATCAAAATCTTTTGTTATAATGGATTTTGAAAATCTAAGGGTTATATGTAATATTTTGGAAATCTTGTTCCATGATTTAAATTGTTTAAAATTCATGTTCCAATAACAAAGATTTTAATGGATTTATGAAATCATCAAAATACAAACTTTTTGAATAACAATTGATTTTGTATGTACTTTAAAAATCATTAAACCAATAACAATTGTTAGAATTCATAAACTAATAACAAAAGTTTCTGAAAATTTTAAGAATTCTTACAAATTCATCTACCAATAACTACTCCCCCTTGATGTATTGGCAATTAAAGGAAGGTTCTGCGGTACTAAGTTGAGGTTGGCCACTAATTTCGGACCACTCAGAGGGGAATCTTTTCTTACCAAACTAGATTAACTGCCGACCCGACCACGAGCATATTCCCTCTGCCCATTTCTTATTGTTGGTATTTTATAATTCCTTTTTATTTTTATTTGAATCTAATCTACTTTCTCCCGAGTTAGGAAACGGCAATATTTCTATTAAAAAAATAAATAAACAAAATTCATTTAATAAAAATGTGAAACTGTAAATACATAGCAAATTAAGAAGTTTCTTCTTTAGGAAGAAGCAACGCAGAAAGATTCCCAATTTGGCAATCCCCTGTTTTTCCGATCGCCATCAACACATCTTCTTGATATTTGAACATTCCTCATGTCCATTACTTCATCTTCTTCGTCTTCTTCTTCCTCCTCCTCGTATTCTTCGTTTTCTTCAGACTCAATCGTCTCTTCTTCGTTCTCCACAAACTCATCTGAGTCTCTCAAGATGGAGAGTCGGAGACGACCGTTGCTCCGGTCAGCTCGAAGGCACCTGTTACTAGGCGGTGCCTTTATGGCAGTCATGACCAATCTTCCGTCTTCACGGTGTGGACTTATTTGAATACATTGAGACCCTCTCATACTGGTCAGAGGAGGTGGGAGATCACTAGGGCTTACATCTCTTTTCCTACCTTTTAACGTTCTTGTCTCCGTCGTTGTTTCCTCGGGTTTCTTGGTCTGCACGTCAGATAAAGAAAGCGAAAACAAATCTTCGACGTCAGTAACTTCAGAGCCAGTTTCGCTTCCAAGATTCTCAGTGCACAATGCTAAGCTCTCGTCGCTTAGAGTTCTACAAGAAGACGGACGTTGAACATAAGTCTTCTCTTTCTCAGAGCTCGTCGTTTTTGAGAGAGAGGAGGAGGATCCAGAGGATAGGGACTGGAGAAAGCTCCATCCACTCGAGTCAGGTCCGGAGGAGGCAGCTGGTTTGTCAACGTTACGGTTTCGGGTGTCCTCTGCATTAGAGGAGTCAAGGAAATGAGACTTAAGAGCTAAACCAAAGGGTTGAGAGAAGTGAGGATTTGGTGAAGATAGCCTAAGCCTTAAAGCCCTAGGCTCATCAAGCTGAGATGACTGAAAACCTTGTTGATACACAACAGTTCCCATAGCTTAAAGAGGATCGAAAGAAATCTGAGGGGGAGAGAGAGAGAGAGAGCAAAGATTATGAGATGTGAAACAAAGAAGCAGAGAGGTTTCTGGAAATAAGCATGAAGGAGAATGAGAGGGAGATGATGCCAATTTGTAGTGTCACAAAAGCGAATTAAAAAAAAAAAAAAAAAATCAAAAGAGAAAGCGGAGCTAGTGACTGTGCAATGTGCAGAGACTAGAGAGGTGGGTAAGGAGCTTTTCCACACCACCACTTGAATAATGCAAATTTAATTTATTTAATTATGCCACACAATGCAGATAAGAATATTATGTATGTGTGTGTATATGTATAGTGCACAACTGCACATGGTTAAAACTCTATATGTAATATCTTTGCACTGTTACGAAAAAATCTGGCTTTTAATTAATTGATAACAAAAGGGGCAAATTTGAAAAGTATAGTCTTTGAGGGAAGCTTGTTTTAATCATCGTTTTTGACTAATTTGGCAAACAAAAAAAAAACTGAATAATGCAGTAGGCAGGGAAGTTTCAACCCTCATGTGATCTGGGACCGAAAGAGACTACACAGTAAAAATGGAAAAACAAAAAATTAATAGTGAGAAAGAGAAATTCCTAATGAAAAAAGAAAATTAGTGAATATGGTTTAGACTTGCAAGCGTTTGTGTTTCTTATTGTTTCCATTTTTTAAAAGACATTTTCTTTAAAAGAAATTATATTTAATCAAACATTTTAGTATTACTAATTTTTATCTATGGGTAAAAGGGTAAAAATTCTTCATATTCAGTAGTTGATCAAAGTTAATTAATTCTTACATCAACTATAGGGAATCTTAGAAAACACAAATTAATAGAATCATATGTATCAGAAATCCGTTGATCAGGAATATAGCGTGGGTGTAGTGTAGAGCCATTCCTGATGTTAGAGATAATGCTATCTACCATGAATGTGTATAAGAATTAGGAAAAACCGTTCATCATAGATTTTTTATTGTGCAGATGAAACTATATATCAATTGTGAAATTATTGTAAAATTGTTTGCTATATATCCTAATATCCAAGTGTATGAGATTATATTTGTTCATTGTGAATGGTAAAATCATTATTTGTAATATGTTAAAAAGAAAAATCGTGCTTTTTTTTGTTGCGTTTGTAATTTTGTATTATAATTTAACATCGAAAAAAACGTATAATCAAACGCATACGGAAAAAACAGTCGGCCATTTAGAGAGAGACACGTAAAATGCATGTCAAAAAGTTTCAGACATGTTTTGCTCCTCTTTCTTTCATACTCCTATTTACCTTCCAAAAAATAAAACAATACAACAAAAGCTATGATAGTTCCCAAATTTGGTTTCCCCAACAGTGATATAGTTATGAAAATGATTGTTTGTTTATCTCTCTAATACCTTCTTTTTATATGTAAAGCAAAGTGTCGTGTGGCACAGAGGGAGCGGGAGAGTCAAAACCTATGTCGGGTAATTCTTAGACCCAATTTAAACAACATGATAACAACAGCCCACTAGTTTTGAAATCTAAATCCCATCAACTGAAGAAAGAGGGATGATTATTGGCACTAATCAAGGAATAATAATTAAAAAAAGTCTCCATGCAAAGTTTAAGAAAAGAATGGTCACAAATTGGAGAAATTGTCATGTATCAAGAAACCACGACATAAAAAAATACAGGAAAAAACACAAATAAGTTGGCCAAAAATACACTCACCCAATTTACACTGTATTTGAATGCGAGAAAGAAAAACCTCAATTTCCGCCCACTTATTATGACCCGAAAATGAAAGAAAAATATATATCTCAATTATGTAATGATGTTTTTTTTTTTTTTTGCTAAAAATAAAATTATCTAGTTTTATGTTATGATTTAATGTTAAGATACATCAAATCAAAGTAACCATGGTTCTATAAAAAGTTTAGAAGACAAATCAGGCAAAGCCACCTAGGTTTCAACATCCAAAACTTTTTCTTCTCACTAATTCTAGACAACGTTGGGTTAACGTTGGGTTAAGTTGATATCAAACTTTGTCCTTTGAATCTTTTGGCTAGCCAACGGTAAGCTGCTTTTTTCTTTCCAGAATTTAAATATGCGATTAAAATTCTCTTCAGAAAAAAAAATGTTACACTAAAGAAACCGTACGAAACAACTTATGAAGACAGAGTTTAAGATTCATCATTTAGGTCGATCGTCAGCAACAACAAGAGATTCCCCACTAAACACTTTTCTTTATTGTCTCTCTGTTAAATCAGATGCTTACATACTTAACCCCATTTCTAAACAACATAAGACACTTTTGTTTTCATAGTAAACAAATGACTTAGGGTCACTGACTTTTCCTTAACTCTAAGGCCTGTGGTTTTAATTATTATCCCTTATTATTATATAAACAAATGTAACCTAGTTCTCTCTGACTTTACCGTATAGCTTACACAAAGAAAAGCTAGAATGCGTGAGCTGTTCCTATTCCAAAGAGGGTGGGGGAGAGATTTGTGAGATCTTCCTGGGCTTCCTGTAATAGAAAAAAGCATCTCATTTTTGTACTTGTTATAATAAAGAATGTGTAGCTACTACCACTGATGAACTGGGAGCATAATGCTCTAGCTTGTGGTGCTGTAATCAACTTTAATCACCCATTCTGTCTTTCGAGGTTTATTGCAGTTGAAGACATGAGCAAGTTGATCTTAGCTTATGTATTTTTCAAGAGATTATGTGATCACTAAAAGGATTTTTTACATATATACCTTCGATTATATATTATACAAAAAAAAAAAAAAAACATTCTTTCTCCTGCAAGATTGTTTTCAACGTAGTAGTCAGCTTCTATAACAAGGAACATCTTACAATATATTCTTAGTGGTTGATCACGTATTAATTAGTCCACTAAAAGATGCAAATCAATATTTTTTTTCATTTGCATTACCAAAAGAAAATTACAATGCAATAGAGAACAGAAATCTGGTAAACATAGAGGTCTTATTAAGAAGTTGCGGTTTATGGCAGTGGATCTATCTAGCCAATTTTTTGTTTTTCAGTTTTCCGCAATATCACTCAGAAATCCGTAATTTTACAATTAATATTTTGCTATTACATTATCCATAAGTCATGTCATTTTTCTAGAGCCTCTCCCTCTGCTGAAGGAATCAAGAATGATATAATTAAGCAACTAGTTGACATGCTTAGAATGAATAATAATGAAATAATAATTAGGATTCTCTAACGTAAGCAAGAATAAAAAAAGTTATGACATAGTTTAATTAATAAAAGTGGAAAAAGAAGCTGACCTGCGGACGTAATCTCCAGAAAAATATCCACAAAATTGAATATTGAACAGCATAGGTGGTCCTAAAATCCGAACCACCCCCATAGAAGAGAAGAAAGTAACACAACGCAACGTTTGGCCTCTCGAAGGGAGAATGCTTTTTGAGTGAGTGTGTCCTCATACAAAAGCTGCTTTCTTAATTATAAATATAATTCAGATTACAATAATTAAGTGAGTAATGACAGAAGCAAAAGCATCAAACTAAAACCGGAATATATTTTGACTTCGTATCACTCGCTTTGTTCATGCCCATGACGAAAGAAAGTTAAGAAAAAATAGAAGAGAGTGAAACTTCGAATCATAGTCCATCAGTGTTTGCTATTGGTTTCAAGTTTTCAACTAAAAGCATAGAGAAATACGTCATACCACTGATCAAGTGGAGACATAAACTTAAGCCTTACGTTTCCATCTATGTTGTATGACCATAGCGTAAAACAAGAGTATTGCAAATCTCGTGGCTCAGTATAAATTGCATAACAAAAAAAAAAAAAAGAAGAAGCACTCCATTATATCTTTTTGACCATATTAGTGGAACCTTTATGTGACAATTTTCCAACTTTTAAAGAAAATTTATATCATTGCAATGTGACTGGAGGCTTATCTAAGTCGTTGCATATACACATGTTAATAACTGATTATCATAGTTCACAACTTTAGGTTGGGAAAAGAATATAAAAGCTTATATATTAGAACTTTCTCCTCTGCTTTTGCTGAAGCATGACATCCACACGAAAATATCGATCTCATCCATAACTCACATAGTATTCATACACGCTAAATTTTTCAAAGCTTAGATGTCAATATTGTAAAAAAGCTTTAGTGTGGTCTTAGTTATAACGACTCAAGTACGGATTAGTACGAACAAAATATCACTCAGTTAAACTTACGTGCATTTAGTTGATGCACTATAATTGGAACAATGATTCTTCATGATCTCGGTCTTATCCAGATAAAAAGACATGTTGATTCATCAAAGAAGATTCCATGTCTCACACCAGAAAGCCCGTGTTGGTTGCGCCGTGCCTGGAACGTCTTGAACCTTTTGACAGTGGGAAAAAAAATCTCAAGTTAGAGAAGTTTTTTGAACTTTCACTGAGACCCTATACTAGTGAAGAGATTGAGGCTGGGAACAGATCAGAGCAGTTCTTTAAGATGTTCTTACTAAATTTCTAAAGGAACTCAAATAATGCACTCTTGATCATCAAAATGACAAAATGCAACCCTCAGGAATCAAAATGACAAAATGCAACTCTCAGGAAGTAGGGAAGACAATGTTTAATAATTCTAACTATCGGGAACTTGAAATTATTTAATTAGTTTGGTGATAAATCATCAAATAGCCTCAAACGTCTCAGGAATCTACTACCACTGAGAGCAAATTAATATCGTTTGACAAGAATAACTCTTGACATTTCATTTCATCGAACATGAGCAATAATCGTGTAAAGAAACAAATGTAACATCAGGCTCATATATGAAATAATCATGCGTATAAAATCGTCCAGATAATGAAATTCATCTAAATGATCGATAGTGTAGTAAAGGGCTCCACTTACTTTCCCTTTCTCTGATTATTATCTACATATTTTACACGTGTGTCAAGATAAAAAAAAAGGCAAGCACCAATGGAACAATTTCGGGGGGTAAGAGTAACGACCTCGTCGTATAGCAATCAAATTTCATTTTCCGAGAGACGAACTACCGTCTGCCACAAATCGACTCAACATAGAAATATGAGCAACTTCTAACTTCTAGCTAAGGTATAAAGAAAAAGGGTTGAAGATGAAGAAAGGAAACAATGGCAAAGCGAATAGTAGTGGATAATATTCTGGTAATCGGAATCGGCCGTGTGAGGTGACCTTCTCTTCCTGACATCGCCGTGGAACCAAAAAATGCCACATACAAGATTTCTTCGAACAAATTTGCACTTGTGTCACGTAACGTGTCACACTAAGCTCCTTTTCAAAATTCTTTAAAAATAATTAACTGAAAAATGGGGGAAAAAATAAATAAATAATAACTTCATTAGAACAGTAAATCACATACCAACTGTTGTTTTGAACATCCAAAACTAGGAATTTTTTTATTTTGACTTTTTGGGAAATCAAATTAGGGAAGGCCGTGAAGAAGAAAAATTGTATATAATGGAACAAGAACATAGTCAAGACAAATGAAAACGTTACCTAATTTATAAGATACTGAAAAATGATGATATTACTATTAATTTGTAATTTCCATTTTCGTGTGTGTATGCATGTAGGTATAGTTTAAATACATATGAGACTTTAAACATGAGGGTAGAGCTACACTTGATGATAAGACAAAAAGAAAAATGGAAGATCTCTCTGATTCAAGAATTAAGGTAACTGGATTTGTGTGTTTGTGTGTGTCTGGTGCATAAAATGAGATGATTAACTTTAGTTACGCCCCAAATCATTGAGATCTGCAACTTGTGTCTATCAAATTAATTTATATCTTTACTCGAATCAGACATATGACCATTCTTGTGTATGCATTACCTGATTTCATATAGAAGTGTTCCTTGTTCTTCTCATTTGTTAATCAGCAAATCTTTGAAAATATGTTTATTTTTAGAAAGTTAATGTTAAATCCGGTGTATAAACTCATTTTTCCTTAGAAGTGCTTAATCCGTCATAAATGTAACGCGTCTATGGTATGATAATAATGGACTCTGACTCTGAGAGTCTGAGTGATAAAAAACATAAAAAAAAAACAGAAGAGGAAGACAGTAAAATAAACAAAAGGAAAATAAATGGGGGAATTAATTAAGAAAGAAGGATAGAAAAATTAAGAGCGAGGTTCTCGGGAACCAATCTGGAAGAGAGGGGTGCAGAGACAAGGAGAGAGAGAGCGAAGACGATGGCGATGTTAGAGATGAACATTTTTGGGATATTCATGCTTCTTATGTTGCTTCTCATCTTCCTCATCATCCTTTTCGCCTGCAAGCCATGGCGCTACTTTTCTCGTTTCCGATCCTCCCGTTTTTCTACCTTCAAGGTACTCCTCCCTCTCTCACCCATCTCTCCTTCTCTCTTCTCTCTCTCTCTCCCTCTCTCCCCCTTTCTCTATCAATCTCCCGAGTCTTGTTCGTTTCACGGCTTTTGGACGATCCTTGCGAATCAATCGTGAGTTTGGATTACGCTTGACCATCGATGAAATGTGTTACGTCGCTGGATCATGCCTTTGGCTTCCGTGAGTATTTGGGGGTTTATTACTCGATTGGCGATTTCTTTGATTGTGTCGGCAATGGGCGGTGGAGAGTGTGTTGTTGATTGTGTTGGCTTCTGAATAATCTGATTGACTTTTTGGAAATGTGCTATTGACTCTTTCACTGCTGGAGAAATTTCGGTCCACAGAGGCAGAGCATGCTCTCGTTGTTAGGTTCTTTTGTAGCTCACGCTTGCTGAGAGATTCGCCTGCGTTAAGATTAGTGTGTATCAAGATTTTCTGCCTGCGCGGTTTGCTCAAAATCTTCCCCAAGCCAATGTGATGTAGACTCAGTTCCAGGCATTTTTTGTGTTATAATTTGTCTTCTTCTTTTGTAGCCATGCCTAAGTTAGTGATCGATTGAGATTTTGCAAGGGTCAAGGGTCTCAAGTTTGTTTGTGCTCTGACTGTTGATGTGCGCATAGTCACACTGGAAGTAGGGAACTCGTTTTAATTTTCTTGCATTTGTTTCTAAATTCGGAGCTTGGCGCTTATCTTTAGGCAGTGGCAGCCATAGGAGTAACAATAGGATTTAGTGGAAAATGTGAATGTTGTTAAGAATATTTCAGTGGGAAACTTCGTCCTTATTAGTTACCTTCTTTGTAGGAATTCTGTGAGTTTCTTGTATTTTTTTTCTTTCTAGCCGGAGGATCGGAATTTCATGAAAATGGTAACAAACAAATGGATAAAGTCTACTGATTAACTTATTTCCTCGTTTTTCCATTTCTGCTAGCTAAAATCTACTCCAGTGGAACATCCAGTTTAAGTGAATTTTTTACTTCGGTCACAGCCCTGATACTTTCAGCGCCTTTCGTTGCAGGTAGGGGATTTGCAGAGACCCCTTGTATCTGATGATGGAAATTTGATCCAAGGTCAAACCAGTGAGGCAACAAGGGAATATGATTTAGAGGGAGCTTGTTACCCAAATGAAGGGCTTCTGCGTTCATCTCTGACTGAGGGACGGGCTTACAAACAAAGGCTTCCTTCTTCATCTCCACATCCCACCCAGGGTTAGTCTTTGCATCCCTCTTTCTTCCCCTCCTATGCAGCTCTGGTGAAGACCAATTGGATTGAGTCTACATCTTTAGATTGATAGAGATGATATGATTGTTATCGGAAACATCCTTTTTGTGTTATGAACTCCATACATTACTCATTCTCGACCTTACCAATCTGCCGTAAATTATGTAGGTGAAAGCTTTGTTCTAGAAGTAATTTCTGAACCTTCTGACAATGCTTTGGTGGGCCAAACGCTTAAGCATCCAGCTGAAAAAGTTAGCTTTGAAGAAGTGCAAACATATGACTGGCAGAATAAGAGAAGTAAAAACCTCCAACATGATCTGGAAAAGGATAGACTCGCCGAGCTTTCTCCGGGACTTATTAAAGATCAAAGTAATTTCTTTGCTTTGCTAGGGTATCTAATACAACTTCAGTCCATTTCTTCAATTAGTCGTGCAAGGCATATATCATATTCTGTGTTAGAAGTGCAGGAAGTTGGCTTTCCCTGGAGGTCATTGCGGGTCCTGCCATTGGGCTCCAGTATGCTGTGCACTCCAAAAGTACCTCCAAGCTGCCAGTGAACCTTGGAAGGGTTTCTCCTGCTGATATGGTATTGAAGGACTCAGAAGTTTCAGGGAAGCATGCACAAATAACATGGAATTCTGCTGTAAGAAGCTACATAATTCATTTACTCGACTTCTACATGTCACTTCTTACACTGTGCGTCATACTTGCTTGGATTTGATTTCAGAAATTGAAATGGGAGCTGGTAGACAGGGGTAGCCTAAATGGAACTCTCTTGAATTCTCGGTCAATAAGTCATCCTGATTCAGGCAGCCGAAAGTGGAGTAACCCTGCCGAGCTTGCAAATGAAGATATCATAACTTTGGGAACAACGACAAAGGTCTATGTAAGTCGATCCGAGTGGTTGAGGTTCTTGCTGATAATTTTTTGTTTTCCTTTATTGATTTTTCATGCATTTCTTTCATCTTTGAAAGGTCCGTATCTCATCTCATAATGAGTTTCAGACACCATTCAGAATTGGTGTGGCCTCAGATCCCATGGCTGCACGTCGAGGAGGCAGGAAACTTCCAATGGAAGATGTTGTTTATTACAAGTGGCCCCTTCCTGGAGCGAATAAGGTTACCTCGATTTGTGATCTTGAGTTGTTTGTGTGATGATGGACTTCACTGCTTTTGCTAACATGATTCTAAATTTATACGGTTTCCAGTTTGGGGTGTTTTGTGTTTGTGATGGACATGGGGGAGTAGGGGCTGCTCAATCTGCAACCAAGTGAGTCACTGTTTTTAATTTAAATAACCTCTATTCGTTCTTTTATAAAATTGTCCTTGATGTTTCTTATTCCGGCTTTTCGATGCTTAACCTTCCAAAGATACACGGTTACTTACCTATTTACTAACCTGAAAAAGGCTGCGGTTGGTTGTGTTTATACTTCTAACAGCATCGACTTTCTGAGTTTCTCTTTTGGTTTTGCTTCATTTATTGATCAATTTTTTTAATGTAATTGGAAAATTTAACTGCATGTGACTACCCATGCTAATTTGTTCAAGTTATGGCAGCCGTGGTTGCAGCCACGAAGAAAAATCGTTGTTGAAACTTGTTCTGTTCATTTTTGTAAATGGGTTTGTCACTATATGCTAGAAGCCTTAACTAACAACTAGAGCATCTTTGGTTTGAGCTTTTGTCTCAAATAACGAGAGTTATATAATTGAATGTTTAATCTAATTGAACTTCTTTTCCAGAATTATTCCTGAGGTTCTGGCGAATATTTTATCAGACACGCTGAAGAAGGAGAAAGTGTTATCACGAAGGGATGCTTCGGACGTCCTTAGGGATGTGCTTGCTAGAACAGAAGCTCGCTTGGATGATCACCTCTACGAGGTCCCACAGCCTGGCCCTTCTTTCTTTTTCCTTTTCCTTCGATTGCATATTTGTCTTCTTGACAGCTTGGCTGGAATTTGTCATTGCTTCCTACTTTATGAACTAGTCGATCGATGCAGGGTTGTACAGCTACTGTTCTCTTGGTTTGGAAAGACGGTGAGGAAAATCTATACGCACAATGTGCCAATCTTGGGGATTCAGCATGTGTAATCAAGTATGTTAAAAGTATTATATTGCTCTCTTAAGAGTCGTAGTTACTGAGCTGCATTAACCAGAGTATAAACTTGTAGCAGCATTTCCTGGTGTAGAAAGAGGGATGGGACTTGGTTACTCAGATTAGAAACAAGGATCTTGCGTGTCTAAAGCGTGAGTGAGTGTGGTCTTCTTAGTGAAAAACCTATTGTTTTGGAAACAGTAGATTCTTTCTAATCAAGGGTTTATAGTAGAGTAAATAGACATTAATAGATGAGAGATCTATGCTTCTTCTTTTCTTTCACATCGTAGTTTTTTTGCTTTGCGGAAATAGAAAAGAGTGCATCCCTAAATTCCTTAACAAATAATCACAACCATATCAGATAAGGTGTTTTGCTCTCAGGAAACTATATCTTGGCATAATAATAGTAGAATCTAGTTCTTAACTGATTGCGATTTGGTTTGCGTTTGGCAGTCTTGATGGGAGATGTATACAAATGACTGAAGATCATCGAGTTGTTAGCTTGACCGAGAGAAAACGAATCCAAGAGGCAGGACTATCCTTGAGAGATGGAGAGACTCGGATATTCGGTATTAGCTCAATAAACTAAACACTCAGGTGATTCTGACTCCAATATAACAAATTTGACCAAATCTGACTTGATAATGTTCTTCAGGTATAAACCTTGCGAGGATGCTGGGAGACAAATTTCCAAAGCAGCAAGATAGCCGTTTCAGTGCAGAGCCATATATAAGTGAGCCTTTGCGTATCGATCAATCTAGTAAAGACGTTTTTGCTGTATTGGCTAGGTAATAAAAACATAAACATAAATAATAGAGAGCTTTTCCCTTTTTCTCTTTCTTCTCTCTAATTTGTAAAAACCGAAAATATGCAGTGATGGGTTATGGGATGTGGTGAGTCCGAAGAAAGCTGTGCAGCTGGTACTTCAGGTAAAAACATTTTCGAATCATCAAGACATTTGCTACGTCTGAAAACCTGTATCTCATCTAGTGTTTATGTTTTAAAAACGAATGTACCAGATGAGAGGGACAGAGAATAGTGCAGAGAAGATAGCAAACGGTCTACTGAATGAAGCTAGAGCGATGCGTACAAAGGACAACACATCCATTATTTACTTAGATTTCGATACTTCCCTGTAATGATAGACAAAAGAGAGCCTTCCTTTTTTTTTAATATATTTGGGAAGTATCATCTTTTTATTTATATTTGTGTTAGTATCTTAGGGTATATGAGAACAAACAAAAAAAACCTCAGGTGCAGAGATTTAGGATGGGTATGGCGAGCAATATTGGTTTCATCTCTTGCTTGTATGATATAATATTAACAGATTAAGGTTGTTATCTCACGTTTTCTTTTCTGAATATGACCGAGATTCCCGAATGATGTCCAGGTTAATCTCGACAGTTGTGTAAGAAGACCTGGATGTTCTTATTGCTTAAAGATTTTCGTAATGATCAATGCTATTAAAATCGTAGTGAGAAGATTCGAACAATTATCGGACCGTCCCAGTGGCGAATCCACTTAATGCAATACGGTGTCAGTTGACACCCTATTAATCTTATGAAAACATAAAATGTAGCTAAATTACCAAATGATTTACTAGCAAAATTGGTAAATGAAGCCTATTGACCCTCTATATCCCAAGTTCGAATCCCCACAGTGACCCCTTGACATAATTTTTGACCCCGTTGCAAAACATTTCTACATTCGCCACTGATTCGGATTCGGACCACTATGAGATAATCTACCTATGTGTTTTACTTTTTACTCTATAAGAACTATTCTCTTATAATAAGTTTGTGATGTCGATTTACGTACAACTATACAAAGTATGAGTTTAATACGGATAATATGTTTTGTCGATGTATTATTCGTTTGTTAAATAAGACAAATACTATCTGATCATCGTTCGGTTAGAAACAGAACAAACAAATCACATTGATCAAAATAGTAAAAAATTCAAAAATCCTTGGAAATTTTTAAAAATACACATTTTAAGAGGTCAATTTTTAAAACTACACTTCTAGGATGACTATTTTCAAAAATATATTTTTTCATTGAGTAAAAGAACTTTTATGTTAAGAAACGAATTTTGAAAATAGAAAAAGTGTGATTTTCTGGAACATGTGTGAACGAATAGGTTTTAAAAAATGTACTAATTTTAAAAAAATCACACTCTCTGTAGTTTTGAAAATGTCGCCTAGTCAGTGGGATAATTTCTCTGGAACATCTATAGCAACCGTGAATATTAAACATCATTATGGTTCAACAAATCTGCTCAATTTGCAGCCATGAAAATTACTCGTAAGGTCTTGATCAAATCTGCTCAATTTCTGCACATCCACATAATGTCTTTTTTTCTCTATCATTTTTTCACTCATCGAAAGTTATTTACAAATCATGTTTATCAACCTCAACATAACTGAGATATCCAAATTAACACCAAAAATTAAAGGTTGAAACTAATTTATTGAAGATAGTTTTTTTGGCTACTCGATCATTATATTTCTCTAATGATATACCAATTTAAACCAGTTAAATCTAGAGAATTGCCTACACGTGTGCTATAGAGGCGATGAACCATTTCTGCAGCGTCTATGTACCACTCTTCATCTTCGTCATTGTCTCTTCATTTTCAGCAACTACTCTACTCTTAGGAATGTACAATGATCAAGAGAATGCAAGAAACATATATGAATTGGGGAAGGATAGAGAATTGGAGAAGGTGGCGTTAACCAAGGTGGAGGGCACTTTGGAAAGTGTATTGGAGAGGCTCAACAGCAACGAGGAGGAGTTGAAGTCCCTTCTTCAAAAGGTGAAGAAAATGGAAGAGGAGAACAAGAAGAACACGACTTAGAGTAGTCACCAAGTTTTGTTGCTTTTTTTTTATATTGTTTGCTGAGATGTTTCTGTTCTAGTTGCAAGACCTCTTTCATGTTATAAAAACAAAACATAAATTATCAATGCTTAATTATTGTTCTTTTTGCATTTGTGTTAATCATGTACCGTGAAAAATTCTCTATTACTTCAGAATAATCATGTATCCTGTTGTTCCCATCACTGGTGAAAGTGTGATTTTTCTGCCTGCAACAAGTTGTGGTAAGCTTGTTGTTGTTGTTGATAACGAGACTGAGTACCTATCTGACCAAGACATTGCATATGGGACTGGGAGGATTCCGACCAATACCAGAACTACAGAAGTGAAACCATAGTTAGCTTTGTACTTGTGTTGAGATTCAGCTGGCTGAAGAAGAGACTTATTGTTACCTCCATATGTCCCAGCAAAATCTAAGGCTTTGAAGAAAATCTCCGGGTCCAGTAGGGACAGGACAACCGGCGGAACCAGTGTAAGAAGGTAAAGAAGAGGCTTGTTCTGCCCATTCGGGAGCTTCAATACTTGAAAAAAAATTCATGAAAGCAAAAGTTATAATACAGTGGCAATAGATTTAAAAGAAGAAGTAAAAAAGTTTGGTTTTTTGGTTGATTCTCACAGTCAGACAAGAAATCAGCGAGGCCTAAGACAAATCCGATATATAAGATGTTGCGATTGCAATATGGGAGAATGCTTCTATTCTCTCATCTGCAAAAACCTTACTAATTTTTGTTTCTAGTCTATTTTTCACATTTTCAAAACAATTCACCAATTGTTAAATTTTTAATTAAATTGTGTCATACGTTTGTTTTGATTGTTTTTCGTTTGTTTCTGTCTGTTATTGGTGGCTATTTGACCATGTATTGTTAATAGTCGGCTAATTTGCCACTAATTGGTGGCCAGTCGGTATCCCATTATGATTTGAGCCATATACATATATGTCAAATCTACGATATTTATGATTTGACAGAAATATGATTCATGTTATATTTTTTCTCTCATATCATGTAAGCAGAAGACTAACCAGGCGTATCTTAACAGATTATGCACATAATATACAGAAGCGTTACACTAATGCATTTACACATTTAGCCATATTTTTGCTATATATCGCACTGACGAGAGAAAGATTGCGACTTTGTGGAACAAGGCCCTAGTTTGGCCTGATACAACAGTTAATGTAGGTCAAGATCCTCTTCTTCTTCTGCATGATAATTAAATTAGTAATGTAAGAGAGAGAGAGAGAGAGAGTATTAGAGTAATACTCTACATATAGTTTGTATAAAGGAAACACGCTACCTATTGATACCTTTCACATACATTCATGAGATTATTATGAAAATGAAGAACAAAACTAAAAATGGAGTTTTCATGGCTAGAAAATAGGAGCTATGAAAACTGAATCACATACACTCCGTCCATCCCTTTAAAGTTGGAGGCTCCAAGCAAAATCTACTTGTGTAACTCCCATTAGTTTTTAATATATGATTAAAAGAAGAAAAGAAAATGAAGATATAGTGACTTGAATCCGCAACACCAGTGGGAAAAAAAAAATTGATATGTTACCTGACTATGTGAATGGAATTAAATATGTTCCCAAAATTTAAACAACTTTAATGGGTCTAACTAAGTGATGGCCGTATATTTAAGAAAACTCAAGCCAAATTAATGGTAAAATTATGGCCAAGTTTTTGTGATTTGGTGAAATGTTATACCACCTTGTGATGATCCATGCGCGTTGACCAAGGGGAAAATGATCGTCACAAGGTGAATATATATATATATATGAAACACAGAATGCATAGAAGAGTAAGTAGCAAGAGAGAGAGAGAGAGAGAGAGAGAGATGTTAATTACCATGACAGGGTCATCGTCTTGGGTTTCACGACGATGGTGAAGTTGCTGGTGGTGGTGACGAGCACTTGCCATGAGTTCTTGTTCGCTTCCCAAACTAAAATGTCTTAAACCAGCTTTGTTCTGCTTCTTGTTAGCGCGAGCTTTGGAGAACACAACCGAGTAGTTTGTTGCGTCTGGTCCTGTTTGGTCCCACCCTCCGAACTGTGGCACTGGAGTCCATCCAACATTCTGTATATATAGCCATATATAATGAAACCTCGTTAGTTTGTTTTAGGAACCAATCATTTTAACAAGAAATTAAGCAGAGACAAAACAAGTATTGAGATGTTGAGATTGCATCGGTTAATTTTCCCCATTCTACAAACGCGCATTAACCGATGGAAGCTCAACATCTCGTTCGAAAATCATGCTAAGTCAAGAATCACATGACTTGGATAAAAGAAAGAAAGAAGATGAAATTTATTAATTCAGAAAGCATGCCTCCCTCCTCTTTTCCATTAATAGTTATTTGCTTGGTTTAGAAGAAAGAGGTTTCCCAAACATTGATGAAGGCGTTCATGGTGAGGAGGAGGACGATCTCTTGAAAAAACCCTACTCTTTCCTTTATAGTATGATGCTTGTGATTCACGATTCTATTGGAGCAGATTTAGGTTGTTTTCCAAACTTGGGGGATCTCAACCAATGGTGTCCCGTTTAATGCGGGATGTTATGAATTAATATTAACTTTGCATCCTTCTGGAAAAGGCTGTTAAAGACGATACGGAGACGAAACACAAAAACTAAAAAAAACTTATTATCATATTGTTGCAAGTAATTTTAGCCCATCTCTGCTGGTTTTCCCTCACTTGTGTGAAAGAATCTTATCTTTGGACTTCCTTGATTGGTGTGTATGTTCGTGAAGGCGCCCTCAAGTGACTCAACAGAACCTGAAATAAAATGCAGAATATTATACACACGCATGAAGCTGTGACATAGCCAGAGTATCTACTAGCTTTCACTTACACGCATCGGATAGGAAAAGGACAGTAGCATCCTTATGAGCAGTCTCCATTCCTTAGGCGTCTGTATAGATCCAAGTAACCAGATGATTCTGGTCTGATGAACCTGCATCGACAAAATGGAACAGAGTAGTTTCAGAAATCTAGTGTTAAAGCATGTTGTGTGAAGGTCTCTGCTCATATAATCATATAAGACATAAGCTGTAAATCTACTCTGCATAGTCCAGATTCCAGAACATGTATAACATCCCTTTTTTCTTAACTGTTCTTACACAAATCCCTGATCCAAACACTCGTATATCTATATAGCATTAGAGATCAGATTCTAAGTAATCATCATCATTACCAAATCCAAGGCACGTATGCAAGTATGCTCTTCAGGGCACAGAGGATTTCATTCGGAATATAATCGTTAAGTAAGTTTTTTCTTTTTCTTTCGAGGTAGTAATTGTGGGAGATAGGAGTTAGTAGTACCCGTGGCGAAACAAGAAATCAATAATGACAAGGGAACAGTTCGCCTTGAAAAAACTAGTCTTCCGAATCACATTAGCAACTTGAGCTACTGCAATCAACTTGAAGCTCTCAACCTCTCCATCTGCAATGAAAATGCATACAAGCTCTCTATGAGAAGCAATTCAAGATTCCCCATGCATGCCTTACTAGTTGCTAGTAAATGCCTAACCTTGGTTTTGGGGAACAAAGCCTTCAGGGAGTTTCAAGTCATAACAAAACAGCACATCACGTTTGAAACAGTGCTGATCGATATCCATGTACGAAACAGCACCAACCGCTATCGCCCTTAAAGAGAACACAAAATGCTAAAGGTTGAAACCATCAATAGAGCTACTTTACATACTACTTTGTTAAAGACACGATGAAGAATGTCTTACCTTTCAGCAATGACTTTGGAAATCCCAGCTTCCTCTTCGCATTCCTTTACTAGGTTCTCACCGCAGCTTATCCCGTGAGGCTATGGTTCCCAGCGGGTGATGAAAGGAAACGCGCATTTTCGATTCCCTCAAATGAGAATCATAATCACTAGTATAGAGTTTCTACATCATGATGAATTACATCTTACCAATCCTCCAGCAACCAGATGATCAAGCATTCCTGGATAAGTGGATTTTGTGAGACTTCTCTTCCCTATCCATAGAAACTTTTCTCCATCTCTTTCCACGTAACCATTCACGTGAACTCCATAACCCTATATCAGATAACAAGAGAGCAATGTATTGATGGCAAAGCATGTAAACTGGTGTTCATGCCTACAAGCTGAAACAATTCAGTGTAGTATGGTTATGGTTATACCTTTAATCCGAAATAAGGAGCAGCAGCACGCTCTAGCGAAAAAAAGACGGGAGCATCAAAGGAAGGTTTCACAGGATACAGCTGGTGAAGAAGAAGAAGAAGAAAAAGAGAGATCAACGGAATGAAGAAGACAACTAGAATGATAAAACCGAACACGAAGCATGAATTGGTGAGAGTTAATCAGGAGATGAAACCAAACATTGACACATACCTCATTTCGTATCCCTGGAATGATTCCTTTGTCACCCAATATATGGATGACATGTGCAACTGCTCTGGTTCTATCCTCAGGCTTTTCAGTCGTCAGGTTAAGTGTTACATGGCTACCAAGGCGGCCGGGGCAAGAACCATTTTGTGAAAATGTAAAGATATCTTCAAAGTCCCTCAAGTAGTCTGTAAATCTGTTTCAATGTATACACAAACCACCATTTTAGAGCAATCGAATTCGAGATTTTTCCGCCAGAGGTAGCTTCTTGTGAGAAGATAGCTTACTCATTATGAATATAACCAAGGATTTGTTCCTCGATAACAAATGGAATGAAGTCGGCTACTTTTTCCTGAAACAAATTGAATTCCATACAAAAGAAAAGGGGAAAAGCTAACATTTTTCAGCTTTTTGCTTGCGAACAAAAAAGCAATAACTGAATTCAATGGGACTTACGGATCCGCGATTGCAGAGCTCAGCTTTCTGGAGAAATCCGGTGAGAGGCGCACACTCCGCTCGACCGATCTCTGCGACGTCGTCCCAAGTGAAGGAGGAGCTTATCGGAGCAGCCGATAAAGCTCTGGAAATACGCAGCGAACGAGTGGGTGCAAGCGCGTGGGAGGAGAAGAAGGAAGTGAGAGTGGGACGCAGTGAGCAAAACCCAAATGCCATATCTTGTTAGAATCTGAGGCCCCTTTTTTTTTTTTTTTTAATCTAGAATCTGCCTTGTTTATTTGATGGATTCAAACTTAAAAAAAAAAAAAAAAAAAATCCCCCCAANAAAATTCCCACTAGATATTTTTTTTTTTTACTTCTAGAAAGACTTTTGGATCCGGTCATGGGATGGGTTTGGTGAACTAACCCAATGATTCTTCTCGATTCCGGCCGGATACAGGATTTCTCACAAATTTTGAAACTTTGGTAATGCCTAATGCCTTTGCTTTGTGTCTTTTCTCTTGTATACGCCGAATTGTTTGGGCATGGTTTGTCTTTCTGCGAAATGTGGTACTATATGATTTTGCATGTTAGAAACCAAACTCGTGATTAAGTCGGCAAAGCTTTCAAGACGCCCGAGAGAGTCCAGTTTGGCTGCACCGATTGATCCCAACAATAAAGATATTCCTATTTGGTTGGGATGTAAACGAGTTTTATATATCGACTACTATAATTTTATAATTTCAAAGCATGCAAGTTGTTTAACAAGTTGTATTCAGAAAATCACAGTGGTGTTTATATGTCTTTTCTTTAAGAGTTAGAGAAACGTGGAACATATTAGTTGACCGATTCTAGTTATTATTATTATATGGAGAATGTTATCTATTTTTTACCTTGATATAAAAATTAGTCTGTTCTAAACCGTAGAGATGATCAAAACATGAGACATTTTTGCTCGTTTTAAACATTTTTTCATTATTGGAAACAATTAATTTAAGAAAGTTATGAGGAAGGGACAATAATTAAAAGAAGACAGAGAGTGTGGTGGATGAGTTTTGTGACCGTGTGAGACTCTTGTCTTTTGCAATTGGTTATCCGCTGATTCCATCATAAGAGAGAAGAAGAACGAAATAAAATAAATTAAAATAAGAGAGTCTCTTCGTTGCTCTCACTTGGAAAAAAAAAAAAAAAGAGAAGAAGAGAGCGAGAGAAAGAGGGAGACTTTGACTCTTCTCCTTCTTCTCCTTCTTCTCCTTTCTCTCTGTCACTTAATCTCCCCTCTTGCTTCCGCTCCTTCACCTCATTTGATCATCTCTCTCCGGCTAAGGTCTCAGGTCTGTGTTTCCCTTTGTATTGAAGCATCGCACTTTTTGAAAAATTTTCCGCCTGATTTCCTTTGCCAGGGTTCACTTATCTTCTCTTCAATTTTTTAGGGTTCTTAATTTCGTTTGGTAGATGCCCGCATTTTTCTTCTCGATCATTTGCTATGTCTGTTTCCCTTCATCGAATCTGATTGTCTTGCAATATGCTTTCTGGGATTTAGTGAGGCTCGACTATTCATTCCTAAATTTGGAATTTTTTTTAAGAGATGATTGAGAGGATGAAGTTTTGAGCTTTCTTAATTGGGAAAATGAAACCTGCGCTTTACCATTTTAGCTGTTTGATGTAATCTCAGGACTAATCCGATTTGATTAAATATGGGAAACTGCTGTGCGAGCCCGGGTTCTGAAACCGGGAGTAAAAAGGGGAAACCAAAGAACAAAAGCAACCCGTTTTACAGTGAGGCATACACTACTACAAACAGATCTGGAACTGGCTTCAAGCTCTGTGTTTTGAAAGATCCAACAGGAAATGATATATCTCTTATGTATGATCTGGGGCGTGAGGTTGGTCGAGGAGAGTTTGGTATTACGTACTTGTGCACTGATATCAAAACGGGAGACAAGTATGCGTGCAAGTCTATATCAAAGAAGAAGCTTAGAACAGCAGTGGATATAGAGGATGTTAGGAGGGAAGTTGAGATCATGAAGCATATGCCTAAGCACCCGAATATCGTCTCGCTTAAGGATGCCTTTGAGGACGACGATGCCGTGCATATAGTGATGGAGTTGTGTGAAGGAGGTGAGCTGTTTGATCGGATTGTTGCTAGAGGTCATTATACTGAACGAGCGGCTGCTGCAGTCATGAAGACTATTCTTGAAGTTGTTCAGGTTTGTAGATTTGTTTTCTTCTTCAAGCAAGTGGCTTGCCCTTACTGTGTAATGCTAGTCAGGCTTGCTATTCGAGCTTCCACCTTTATGATTTGAACACATTTTTGGTATTGCAGATGTGCCATAAGCATGGAGTGATGCATCGGGATCTAAAGCCTGAGAACTTTCTCTTTGCAAATAAAAAAGAGTCATCACCCCTTAAAGCCATAGATTTTGGATTATCAGTCTTCTTTAAGCCTGGTATAGATTTTATTATATATCTCAGATAGTGATAAATGTTTTTCTTCTGTTTAGTCTACTTTATCTTTCTCGAATCTGTTACACAGGTGAGGGATTCAACGAGATTGTTGGAAGTCCTTATTACATGGCACCAGAGGTACTTAGGCGAAATTATGGACCTGAGGTTGATATCTGGAGTGCTGGAGTTATCCTTTATATCCTGCTCTGTGGTGTCCCTCCATTTTGGGCCGGTTTGTTATATGATCTGTCTTATAGTCTTCATCTCTGTTTTCAGTTGTTGAGTTTCTTCTCTTGATATTGTTTTACTTTTCTTAAAGAGACTGAGCAAGGAGTGGCTCAGGCGATCATTAGGTCAGTCATCGACTTCAAGAGGGATCCATGGCCAAGAGTTTCTGAGACTGCCAAAGACCTCGTGAAAAAGATGCTCGAACCTGACCCCAAAAAACGGCTTTCTGCTGCAGAAGTACTTGGTATGTTCTCTATTTGGCTCTGTGTTTCTAAAAATCTATTACTTATGGAACAAATATACCATGAATTCTACTTGCAGAGCATTCTTGGATACAAAATGCGAAGAAGGCTCCAAATGTTTCACTCGGCGAGACTGTGAAAGCTAGGCTCAAACAGTTTTCTGTTATGAACAAGCTCAAGAAACGAGCTCTACGGGTAGTGATTCCGTTCAGCTTTGCAACTGCTTGGTGACCTTATTTTCTGTCGGATTTTGAAGTAATAGTTTGAAACTCCTTTTTCAGGTGATAGCTGAACATTTATCAGTGGAGGAAGTAGCTGGCATAAAGGAAGCGTTTGAGATGATGGACAGTAACAAGACGGGCAAAATAAACCTCGAGGAGCTTAAACATGGACTTCATAAACTCGGACAGCAGCAGATACCTGATGCTGATCTACAGATTTTGATGGAAGCTGTAAGACAAAAAACTTTGAACTTTGTGTTCCTGCTAAATCTTACTGCCTTCACCAAGTACCATATATTAGAAAACGTTTTTTTGTGTGTGTGCAGGCTGATGTAGATGGGGATGGGACTTTAAATTATGGCGAATTTGTGGCTGTTTCTGTGCATCTTAAGAAGATGGCGAACGACGAACACTTGCATAAGGCTTTTAGCTTTTTTGACCAGAACCAGAGCAATTACATAGAGATTGAGGAGCTGCGTGAGGCTTTAAATGAAGAGGTGGATACTAGCAGTGAGGAAGTTATTGCAGCCATCATGCAAGATGTTGACACTGACAAGGTAACCCCAAATATATCTCAGAATTGTGCATGTCCTTAGTTCCAAGTCTTGAATGGTTCTTTGATGGGATAGTTGGTTTGGAGGTAGATAGCAATTTACAAGTCTTGTCTTGATCCTTGTTTAATTAGGACGGACGAATAAGCTATGAAGAGTTTGCGACGATGATGAAAGCTGGGACAGACTGGAGGAAAGCGTCAAGACAGTATTCCAGGGAAAGATTCAACAGTTTGAGCCTCAAGTTAATGAGAGACGGTTCATTGCAATTAGAAGGAGAGACCTGAGAAAACTTGGTCTCTCAAGTAAAGATTCTGTTTTTGTATCTCTTAAAGAACAAGAAAAAAAAAAGCAGCATTCTTTGGAAATTTGTCATCTTTTTTTTTGTTTTTCCACAATAATTTGTAGATCAGGGTTTCAGTATGTTTTAGTTACTTGTTGAATAGCCAGCCATGTACGATATATGAAGATGTTCAATTATGACTTGTGTATTCTTTTTATAAACTGCCTGGATACTTCATGCTATCTCCATTTCTAAAAGAAGTTTTTTTTTCTTTTTTTTTGTTGACAACATCTGAAAGAAGTTTAGATCCTCTGCGTATACTTTCTATTATTGATTGGTCACTGTTCGTATGAAACAATGGTTTTCTCAAAGGAAAGATGCCTTGTATGCAAAGAAAATAATCCACAGTTGACAAAAACTAGTTGGAAATCGAACTTGATCTTTAATAAAAAGGTAATATCTTATTTGATGGAACCAACAATAAGGAACGAGAGAAGGTTGACATATATTTGACCAACAAAAGAAGAGAAGAGCGTTGACATGTTCCAACTATTTATCTAATACATTGCCTCAAATGCTTTCTCAGAAGTGTATGAAACCTTTTTCCTTCAAGGACTCGACGGTCTCCTTGACGCTAACCTCAAACGGTATGTAGTCTATGCCAAGGCTCCTCGTTTTCTCCTTGGACACTTGATACTTTGGCACGTAAGGATTCTCATCCTCACACCTGCGTACGAGACAAAACAAAAACAAAAAGCATTTGAAACCAGATACAAACATGGACCAGTGAAATACATTTAGATATGTTTGTTCACCTTTCAGGGAGTTGGAAATTTGGGTAAAGCTCACGCAGAATGTTAACGATCTCGGAGTGGTGAGTGACTCTTTCGACCAAACAATAACGTCCATTAGCTGAAGGGATCTCAAATGCTTGGATGTGTGCGTTGGCTACGTCCTTTACATAAACCCATCCATAGCTCAAGTTGGGGAAGGTCTCTGCACCTGCATAACATGTGACAAATAGGGTCTTAAGATTTAATAGAATCATGTAAAGAAGTAGAAGTTTTTTTTGTTTTTCTTACCATTTATTAAGCTTAGTATAGCAGCAGCACTAGTGTTCAGAGTTGGCTGTAAGAGAGGACCGATCACCATTGCCGGGTTAACGGTAACCATGTCTAAGCCTTTCTCTTTAGCAAACTTCCAAGCAGCTTCTTCCGCCAAGGTTTTGGATAGGTTATACCACAGCTGCATCCAATAATAAAGCAGAATTAAAGCTTGCCACGTGTTGGGATCATAACTTTGATGACAAGAAACAGAGTTTTCTCAACTTTCAAACACACCTTTGAGGCCTTGCAAAACTCAGCATCAGAGAACCAAGTTTCATCGGCGGTTACGTCAGGTGTGCGTGGTTTACCGTTGTAAACAACGGCTGCAGTGGAGGAGGTCACAACAACCCTTTTGACTGAAGATGCTTTGGCGCACGAATTCAAAACGTTAAGTGTCCCTTTGACCGCCGGATCAATAAGTTCAGCCTGAAATGGTGTGATTGAACGAAAAAGTTAAGAACAATCCAAAAAATCTTAAAGTAAAACATGTTTGAGGACAAATTAAAACCTGTGGGTCTTTGACATTATGATAAAATGGGGAAGCAGTGTGGAAAACTCCTTCACATCCATCGATAGCTGTGTCAAACGATCCTTCTTCCAAAAGGTCAGCTTTGAACAAGTGAAGTCTTTCCTTTGCACCTTCCAGAGACAACAAGTGTTGTGTCTTTTTCGGATCACCTAAGGTGGTTGTGGTTCATGAAAGAATCAACAACAAAAATTACAATAAAAGCCAAAAGCTATGATTTGTAACAAGCAGAGACAAAGATATCAAAGGATCATCTTTGGTGTTTTAGTTTTTTTTTTTTTATATCCTTAAAGATAAATTTGGTATCCAAAGCATCATTATAAATTTATAAAATGTAGCTTTGACTACAAAAAAAAAAAAAAGAGAAAAAATTCACAATTACAATATAAGAGGATATAGAAAAAGAATAGAGAGAATGAGATGGGCTTTAAATGAGAGACTTAGATAAATCCACGAGAGACCAAACCTTGAAATTTGTCTCTTGTTATGCATATATATAGTTCATTTCTTCTTCTTTTTGTATAATTCAAAATTTTAATTATACAATTCAATTATATTTAAGTTATTAATATTTTATTAGTGAAATACTCGAAACAGTGGAATGCTCCAAGGTTCCAAGCTTACACAATTCACTCAACTAGAAAGTAGAAACCCAAATCTAAAACTCTATTCACACAGACGTCAGTATCAAAACCAAAGACGTATAGTATTTGAACCCGTGAGCCAATATTAGAGAGAGAGAGAGAGAAAAAAAAAAAAAAAAAAANGGTAGTGTGGGTACGGAACTTGGGTCTCGGACGGATGCGTTAACAGTGTAGCCACGGTTAAGGAGGAACTTAACAAGCCATGATGCGATGTAACCGGAGGCTCCCGTTACACACACTACTTTACCTTCACCACTGCTTCCCATTTCTCTCGAATTGTATGTCAGTCTCTTACTTTTTTTTTCTTGTTTCTCAAAGTGGACGGACCAATGCCCATATATATACCATTTTTGGGTATATATTATATTCAGGACGGTGGCCTAAAGGATTTCAGTGAATATATGACAATAATTTTATTTTTCATTATTTTGTTTTTCAATTTTATTTTAATCTAATATATAATACTTATTGTATAAAAAGAATTTGAATAAGAAAAAGTATATACATAAATTGTAACTAGTTTTAATTGTATAATGTAAAAAGAAGATAATGTTTGGTGTGTAAACTCTTTCTTATATATCTGTTTAGTTATTTTTTATTTTTTTAAATAGTGTAAGAAATATGCTTGGTTTTTTAGCATCTTTACTAAATTAGGAGAAAAAATATATATATATGATAAAAGAAATCTTCCCTGCAATATTTAATACATGAAGGAAAGGAGACATAAACAAATGTAAAATAAGTAAACAAATGTAAAATATAAAGTGTAGTTTCCAACAAGTGATTTCTTTTACTAAGAAAATGGAGTCGAAGAAATTGCCACTACACCAACTTGAAAATTTTATGTGGCCTTCACATGCACAATTTTTGAATGTTGCCTAAAACTTATACTCTATTAGCATTATGGAAGGGACGGCCTGATTAGATCTATCTAGCCATGTGCATTTTGGAAGGAAATCCCATTCCCACCCTTACACGTTTAGAAATTCCCAAACTTTTCGGAAATGAAAATTTGCAATTTCTCGTTTGGAAACAGTTCTTTTATTCAAACTGGTAAGGATACGGAATTTCTCGATTTTCCCGTTTAAAAAAATATAAAATTAAAAATTAAATTTTTTTCTTAAATATCTCGCTTATTCTCATATTTTTCCGAATTTTCTCATAATTTTCTGAAATATCTTCAATTTTTCGAATTTATTGGTATTGATTTTTTATTCCCAAATTTCCTGTTCCCTTTCCATTCTCGTGATTTTCCGTCCTGTTATAATAAGAAAAATTTTCGGATAGCATATTTGGTTTTCCAAATTTTCTATTTCCGTTCTGTTCTCGTAAATTCCAGTCTCAAAACCCAAAATGCACAGGGCTAACTAGATCCCTCTTGTTGGGTATATTGATTTTGGCTGATTTCTTTCACTTATTTTAAAGACTAGTGGTACTATTATTTGCCCCTTTGGTGGCAGCAAATCAGGTAGGTTTGAGTGTTTTTGAAACATAAATCCACATGCGAGGTCCACCTACCAACTCCTCAGAACTTATACTCTATTAGCATTATGGAAGGGACGGCCTGATTAGATCTAGCCATGTGCATTTTGGGAAGGGAATCCCGTTCCCACCCTTACACGTTTAGAAATTCTCAAACTTTTCGAAAATGAGAATTTGTAATTTCTCGTTTGGAAACATTTCTTTTATTCAAACGAGTAAGGGTATGGAATTTCTCGATTTTCCCGATTAAAAAAAATATAAAATTAAAAATTAAATTTTTTTTTTAAATATCCCGATTATTCTCATATTTTTTCAAATTTTTTCATAATTTCCCGAAATATCTTTAATTTTTTGAATTTATTAAGATTTCGGGTATTGATTTTTTATTCACAAATTTCCCATTCTCTTTCCATTCCTGTGATTTCCCGTCCTGTTATAATAAGAGAATTTTTCGGATAGTATATTTGGTTTTCCAAATTTCCCATTTCCGTTCTATTCTAGTAAATTCCCGTCTCAAAACCCAAAATGAACAGGGCTAATTAGATCCCTCTTGTTGGGTATATTGATTTTGGCTGATTTCTTTCACCTATTTTAAAGACTAGTGGTACTATTATTTGCCCCTTTGGTGGCAGCAAATCAGGTAGGTTTGAGTGTTTTTGAAACATAAATCCACATGCAAGGTCCACCTACCAACTCCTCAGACAACTAAAACATTATCCTCGTCACGAAATCCCATAAACCAATAATTTCTATATCTTTAAACCATCCAAACTAATATCTGATTCAAACTATAATTCCATATCTGCAGTAAATAAGAACCATCCAAACTTTTACATGTTCACGCCAACAAAATCAAATGCCACACTGCATTCATCGGATCAATGATGATTAAAAAAAATTTAAAAATTTAATGAACAAAGTAAAATGATATCAATATGGGACAACAAAGGTCATAAACAAAAAGACTATTTATTCGATCTTATCAGTATATCTCAGAATTGCGCGTCCTTGGTTACAACGTACGAGTCTTGAATGGTTCTTTGATGGGATAGTTGGTTTGGACTTTGGAGGTAGATAGCAAATACTCGAATCCCGATTTGTTCAACAACTAAGTTGACATCGTAATTTAGCAGTTTATATCCTCAGCATTATCTTTCTATAATGATTTGGTCACTGGTTGTATGAAACAATTGTCAAAATAATCCAAAGTTATTAAATGGAAAAAGTTTCAAAAACTAGTTGGTAAATCCAACTTGATAACTAAAAGGAAATATTTTATTTGATGGAACCAACAAGAAGGTACGAGAACATAGTAATCTCTCCCTGAAAGAAAGTTGACATGTTCCAAATATTTATCTAATACAATGCCTCGAATGCTTTCTCAAAAGTGTATGAAACCTTTCTCCTTCAAGGACTCGACCGTCTCCTTGATGCTAACCTCCAAGGGTATGTACTCTATCCCAAGGCTCTTCGTTTTCTCCTTGGACACTTGGTACGTCGGCACGTAAGGATTCTCATCCGCACACCTGTGTACAAGACCAAAAAAAGCGCTTTTGAAAACCGGATACACCCTGGACCAGCGAAATACGTTTAGAAATGTTTGTTTACCTTTCAGGGAGTTGGAGATTCGGGTAAAGCTCACGCAGAATGTTGACAATCTCAGAGTGGTGAGTGACTCTCTCGACCAAACAGTAACGTCCATTAGCTGAAGGGACCTCATACGCCTGAATGTGCGCATTGGCTACGTCCTTTACATTAACCCATCCGAAACTCGCGTTGGCGAAGGTCTTTGCACCTGCATAAAAACATAGAAGTCCAACAAAAGTTCTCTAACATTTTGACAAAAAAATGGTCTCAAGAATCATGAAAGAAGTAGAAGGCTTTTTGCTTTACCATTTATGAAGTTTAGTATAGCAGCAGCGCTAGTGTTCAGAGTTGGCTGCAAGAGAGGACCGATCACCATCGCCGGGTTAATGGTAACCATGTCTAAGCCTTTCTCTTTAGCGAACTTCCAAGCAGCTTCTTCCGCCAATGTCTTGGATAGAACATACCACATCTGAATCCCAGTAGTAAAGTTTACATATTTAGTTTGCAGAGATAAACACAATGTAGATAACATCAAACAAAGGTTCATCATAATCAAAAATCCGGTTTATCAAATTCCAAACACACCTTTGAGGCCTTGCAAAGCTCAGGATCAGAGAACCAAGTTTCATCGACGGTTACATCAGGTGTGCGTGGTTTACTGTTGTAAGCAACGGCTGCTATGGAAGAGGTTACAACAACCCTTTTGACAGAAGCTGATTTGGTGCACGAATTCAAAACGTTGAGTGTCCCCTTCACCGCAGGATCAATAAGTTCAGCCTGAAATGGTGATTGAACAAAAAGTTTAAGATCATCATCAACCCACAAACTTAAAAAAACAAGTTTAGAGGATAAACGAAAAAACCTGTGGGTCTTTGACATCATGGTAAAATGGGGAAGCAGTGTGGAAAACTCCTTCACATCCATCAATAGCCGAGTCAAACGATCCTTCTTCCAGAAGATCTGCTTTGAACAAGTGAAGTCTTTCCTTTGCACCTTCCAGAGACAACAAGTGTTGTGTCTTTTTCGGATCACCTAAGTCACGAGAGAACCAACAACAACAAAAAAAAAAACTGTGATTTGTAACAAGCAGAGACAAAGGAGATCAAGGGATCACTCTTAAGATAAATTAGGTATCCAATTAAAGATGTAGCTTTGATTGACAAAAACACCAGACCAAGAAAGAAAATTCACACAATTACAATATCAAGATCCAAGCTCCCAGTTTCCTAGCAGAAACCCAAATCTAAAAAGACTTGATTTCAATCAAACTAAAGAAATAGTGTTTGAACCCTAAAGGCTAAAGCGAATGTGAGAGAGAAGAGAAGAGAGTTGGGGTACGGAACTGGGGTCTCGCACGGACGCCTTAACGGTGTAGCCACGGCTAAGGAGGAACTTAACGAGCCATGAGGCGATGTAACCGGACGCTCCTGTTACACACACAAGTTTACCTTCACCACTGCTTCCCATTTCTATCGATCTGTGTCTTGTCTCCTTGTGTGTTTACTGTTTTGTTTCTCTAAGTGAACGGACCAATTCAACATATATATATCCCCTTTTTGTTGGGGTATATATGTCCTCGATATTTTCACTACTGATATTTTGCCATTTGCGTGGTCAGCAAATGGTCGTTGAAACTTGGACCAATGTTGTTAGTTATCAAATTCAATTTGAGTTTTTTACTACCTACACGGCTCCTCGGCTACACTACACATCCTTTAAAGTTTAAAGTCACATCGACCAACCAACTCATTAGACAACTAAATCATAATTTCTTTGAACCTTTTAGTGCCTCTTTTCCACCGATCACACCTGCCGGCCAGCACCACTAACATGATCCCATTCTTCTTTTTCTTCTCCTTCATCATATCATTATATGACCATACTTTTATAAGACAACCAGAACCAAAAGCCACACTACATCTCATCGGATATTCGGATCAATGATTACTCCAAGATTTTAATGAACAGAGTACAGTAATATGGTATCAATATGGGACAACAAAGATCACAACTTTTTTGTTGTTTCTCCAAACTCCTCCCCCCACACCTTATACAGTGGTGTGAGTGACGGGGATTTACCACAAGATTAAAAACTAGTTGCTGTACAGATCATGGTACTAAGTAAAAGGAAGTGGGTGGGGAGACTTTTTTAAGCGCCTTTTACTTACTTTCAGAGAGGGAGCATCCCCACACTCACTTCCTTCCAAACCTAACCAAATGGGCTTCGTGCTTTGCTGCTGCAGTTACTTCCGCTGCTTTGTTCGCAGCTTCGCGCTTCATTGCCCTCTTTGCACGCCTTCCTGCTGTGTTTGCAGTCTTCACCTGCTCATCCTTAGGCTCACATGAGGATGACCCAGAACTGGAACTGGAACTAGAACCACTGTGTTTCTGGACTGGCCTGGCTTCTTGACGCCCCGATCTGACAAAACCATTGTCGCCCCATCTCCTATTTCCTATGCGAAGACTTGACCCGTGCATGTAAAACTCCTCAAGGTCATCATCATCTTCACCCTCGTAGTCACAAGGAATGTCAAAATCATCTTGGTAACCATAGCTGTACGACGCCTGTTCCATCACGTCCAGTGGTATAAACCATGAGGCTCTCAGGAGAAGGCATACACTCTCCTCAAACAAAAAATCTTCAACGCTGCATAGAATCACAACAGATAATTAAGTACAAGGCACAAAAAGTTCCAAACACTATTTCCTCCTCCTAGGGATAAGAGACATAGAGCTAAAGAGAGAGAGAGAGCCAGAAAAGGATCTTTTGTGTATAATCCTGCATAATTTCGAATGTTATCCGTTCCGGTACGTAGACCAAATAATATAATGCAAGCAAAAGTTCCTAGATTCATGGAGATACAGAACAGCATATAAGTTATCATGCTCGCATATCCACCATCTGAGTCTCCAACAATTATTCCAATAATTACATATCCGATTTGACCAAGGAAATATAATAACATTGCGCAATATGCGAATAAAGAAGGAAACTCACCAGCCATCAAGAGCCCGGTGGACACTGAGAAAATCAAATGGATGCTTACACTGCGGGCATGTAGGACTCTCTTTGTAACTCGCCCAACGAAGTATGCATGTCACACTGAATATACATAGAAATGAAATAGTCCTCTCAAAAACCACAGGAAAAAAAGTCAGCTTTTACAGGTTAAAACTGAAAACTTAGCAGAAGAAAACAAAATTGATCTAAAGATATCAATATGTTCTCATACGACATATAATAAATGAAACAAAACAGGTTTAGAAGAATACCAGTAAGTGTGTTCACAGCCTTTGACCATAGCAGTTTCCTGAAGAGGAATTTCATTCAAGCATATTGCACAACACCCACCATGACTCCCGAAACTTGGCTCATGGATCTTCTTACTTTCCTGAGCAAGGTTCAGATACATCTTTGAATTACCTCCATACACACAACATCATCTTAAAGAGTAATGTTTCCATGTAATAAACCTACTACGTTCTATAAAATTTGGGAAAAGAAAGAGAAATCAAATACAATGGACACTACGTAGCAAATTCAGCATACAGCCACTCCCTGTTGGAAAGAATGTTGTGTGTATGGATTTGAGAAGCAGGACACACACACATTAAGGCTCAAAAACAAATTTTACGAAACAAACAAACACTAGATACATTTCCACAGAGAAGCAGGAGCATCATCGAGAATTCGAGCGGTGAAGACGGATGGATTCAGCTCAAACTCCGAGTCAAGAGCCACAAAGTAAATAAACGATTTTTATCTGGAAATGCGCAGATAGATTAGCAAAAAAAAACCTGATCTGGAAGAGCCACATCGTCGACCGCTTGCTGAACATACATGATCTCGGTAACGGAAGTCATGGCGGCGAAAAATAAATAAATAGAGGATCGAAGAAGTCTCAATGTCTAGAGAAACGAATGACTGGGTTGGATATTTTGTAAAAAGAAGAAAGATCTTCTTCTTGAATCTATTCGTAAAAGAAGAATGGGCTTCTAATCTGACGAAGAATATTCGGATAAGAGAGTGGTGGGACAGAGAACCGAAGCCAGAAACGGAGATGCGACGAGAATGATTCCCCGATACCTCTCAAAGAAAGAACATTAATAACGAAGCACACAAAGAGACAAAGCAGAACCACCCAACCTTCTTCCTCCTCCAGAAGTTTTAGAATTACAAAACGATGTAGTATTTGCCATTGTGCATTATGTGGATGTCACAATTTTTGTAGATAAACAACATTTTAGACTTTGTAGTATATTTTGTGTAAAGATTAATACACAAAGATCATTTATAGTTTTTTCCTACTGAATATTCCATAAAATAATTAGAGAACACTTGAATGATGAGATGCATAAATTTGTAATGTAATTGTTTATAAAACTAAAGTTGTATACACATGTTTTTTTTTTTTTTTCTTTTTCTTAACTGGTATTTTAAGTTTTTGAAAGTTTATAGATTATATCTTTATGTTTTTAGCTAGTCATAGTTAGTAACTAAACTTTGACATGTTAATTAGAAGAAGTAATGTGCATATATATCGTATATGCTTTGAGCTCAAATCAGCTAGAGGTAATATGTCACAATGAGTGGGAAGATGGTAACTATTAGGGGTCAGACGAATCAAGATCTTTCTCCAAATCAAATCAGATATCATAAACTCAAAGAAGAAATGGTCTTTCGTCATCAGATATTACCTCAACAAATAGTTATCATGACACGAAATCGTCTCTCATCCTTGAAACGAGCTCATCCTCTATGATCGCCATAATGTCTCGGATCTAATTCAAACGAGAGTTTACGTAATCTTTCGATATTAATTTCCTTGGCATATTGATATTCATTTGAATCATGGTTCACCATGATCAGTCCATGACTTTTTTGTATTTTTCTCTTCTATCCTTCTTCTGTAATTGGTAGTAGGTTTTTCAATTCCTTAAGTTTTAACAACTGAAAAGAAAAAAAAAAGTAACAATTGGTCAAAAAAAGGAAAAGAAATCAATATATCACGGATTCACGGATATAATATTTGCAAAAAGCTAGCCGAAAATACAATTATTCGCAAAAGCCTTTCACATACTGTGTACGCAAAACACAAAATCTTAAGTGAAAATATATGGAGGTAATTTGTTGGCAGTGCACAGTGGTATATACCGTAATTAACGATAGTAATGCATCCTCTCTCTCTCTCTCGATTATTGACGGCTTATAATATCTAGTAAAAAGTAAAAACTAAAACTAAAACTAAAATTCAACATTTCAAGCAAGGAAAAAAAAAAAGTAGAAAAATAAAGCTTTCTTTCTCTAGTCAGAATCTGCCTTTTGGTCTCTCTCTCTCTCCTTCTCTTTCTCTCTTTCTCTCTTTCTCGCTTTCTCGCTCGCTACAAACTGCGTAGTAGATCATCCCTTGTTTCTAGATTCTCCACCTTTCAATTCTCCAATTCCTCTCAGAGTTTGCCAAAGAGCTTAATCAGCATCCAGAGACGCACATTTCCTTATATATTTTGATTGAGCGGCGGCTATTTTTGTTGTTTCTACTGTTCGGATCGATTTTGAATCTATTCGAGCTGAAGAAGAAGAAGCTGCTTTTTTTTGGAAATTCGCGATCGACGATTCATAGTGATGTGGAGAGGATTTCGTGATTGCACGCCGTCTTTTGATTTTTCACATTTTAGCTCGACTAGTGTGAATTTCTTTGAGGTTTCAGCTCAAGGGGTTTGCTTCTGAGTGAAATTCGTTGAAAATTTGTTTATGTCGAGGAACGGACGAATGGCTTCGGATCTTAGCAGAGCCGGTCCAGTTACGAGGGATATCGAGCAGGTCGTTATGTTACTTTTTTTCCATTAGCGATGTTGCTATATAGTCAATCTAGGTCTTGCTTATGATTCCAGTGCGAAGATTGGTTTAGTAGCTCTCCTGAATTGTTAGGTTTTCTGTGGAATTAGAACATTACCTGTCTGGCGAATCCTAAATTAGGATTGCATTTTAGGCAATAGAAAGTTTATTTTCTTAGGCGAGCTAGGTTAGTGACGAGCCATAGCTAAACTGTGAAGTGTTATTCCATTTTGGGAGTCTCCAAAGCTTGATTCAAGCCATATAATGAAGTAAATGCAATTCTGGAAGTTTTATTTCATTATTTTCTTAGCAGTCTACTGAGAGTTGTATCAGGTGTAATTTCTCAGAATATCGTATTGATCATCTCCATTTAAGTCTATTTTAGTGTGCTCACTGCTTCGTCTCTTCGAGATTCACTATGTTTTATCATATTCAAGCTGAATTCACCCCTTGCAAATACAATTCACCTATTTTATTTACGGAATTTTGTTTTTTATCATTTGGCTCAGGCTATCACTTCCCTAAAAAAGGGAGCCTATTTGCTTAAGTATGGAAGAAGGGGAAAGCCTAAGTTCTGTCCGTTTCGTCTTTCGAATGTAAGTTGTGTTGATTCCGTATTCTTTTAGTTCTATTTAAGAATTTTGAGCAACTATTCTCATTTCTATCTGAGGATTCTTTATGAGCCTATAAGAGTCCTTTTTCTTTGTTATATTGCTCCTTGCTACTTGATGTGTGCAGGGTCTCGTTGTTTCATGTATAAGTAAATAACATGTCCTGTAACTTTCAGGATGAATCTGTTTTGATATGGATCTCGGGGAAGGAGGAGAAACATTTGAAGCTGAGCCATGTTTCTAGGATCATATCTGGACAGCGTACTGTAAGTTTTGACATCCGTGGATGATGTCATTTAATTCTCCTTTGAACTGGCAATGAAATGTTTAGAATAAGTTCGTGAGGCTAGTACTATCCCATTTTCATTGTGTTTATTTGGTTGGATCACTGTTTCTGCCTACTAGGAATATCTTCTTCTGGTTTTGTCTGGGTTCTACTGTCATGGTTGTGAGGAGGGTTGTCCTCCTACTGTGATCTGAGTTGTCGTTTATGATTGTCCCAAGTGCCGCATATGCACAAGGCACTTTTCTTAGAGTATTTTCTTCAACGTAGACTTAGATGAAGATTGGTGTTTTTGCTATGCTTGATTGGATTCATCATTTTACTTTAGCGAGGCAAGTTGGTCTTGATTTGAATTTGCATGAGCCAATTTCCTTAGTTGTAGGTTACGTATTTGGACCTTGCGCATCTAGTGTGATATTCTGATAACTCTTGCAATGGTGTTTCTGTTGCAGCCTATTTTTCAAAGATATCCACGCCCCGAGAAGGAATATCAATCGTTTTCGCTAATATACAATGAGAGGTCACTGGATGTGGTGAGATTTTCCTGTTCTTTTTTAAGTTCCTCTGTGAAATCACTATTCCATCACTAAAATGTCTATTATTATTGAAATTTCATTAATTAGTTGTTAGAATTCTATTTCATAGATATGCAAAGATAAAGATGAGGCTGAAGTGTGGTTTAGTGGCTTAAAAGCCTTGATCTCTCGTTGTCATCAACGGAGGTGGAGGACTGAATCAAGAAGTGATGGGACGCCATCCGAAGCTAATAGTCCTAGGACATACACCCGGAGAAGCTCTCCTTTACATTCTCCATTCAGCAGTAACGAAAGTTTCCAGAAGGTACTAGAATGAAATATTCCACCTCATTTTGTGCATGTCTTAACTATGGAAATTATATTTTAACTTTCAGGATGGCTCTAATCACCATCGACTTCACAGTCCATATAACAGCCCACCTAAGAATGGGATTGACAAGGCATTTTCAGACATGTCACTGTATGCAGTTCCTCCGAAAGGATTTTTTCCCTCAGATTCGGCAACGGTTTCAATTCACTCTTTGTCATCTGGAGGCTCTGATACTGTACATGGTCACATGAAAGGTATGGGTATGGATGCTTTTAGGGTTAGTCTGTCTAGTGCTATCAGTTCTTCGAGCCACGGTTCTGGTCACGATGATGGAGACGCGTTGGGAGACGTTTACATTTGGGGAGAAGGAATAGGCGAAGGTGTTTTGGGTGGTGGAAACCATAGAGTTGGAAGTTCGTTAGAGATCAAAATGGATTCCTTATTGCCGAAAGCTTTGGAATCTTCTATAGTGCTTGATGTCCAGAATATTGCTTGTGGCGGACAGCATGCTGTCCTTGTGACAAAGCAGGGAGAAAGTTTTTCTTGGGGAGAGGAATCTGAAGGTAGGCTTGGCCATGGTGTAGATTCCAGTGTTCAACATCCAAAACTCATTGATGCACTCAACACCACAAATATTGAGCTTGTAGCATGTGGCGAATACCATAGTTGTGCAGTTTCTCTATCAGGGGATTTGTATACCTGGGGTAAAGGAGATTTTGGTATTCTGGGACATGGAAATGAAGTCAGTCACTGGGTCCCAAAAAGAGTAAATTTCCAGATGGAAGGGATACATGTATCATCCATCGCTTGTGGACCTTACCACACAGCTGTTGTGACTTCTGCTGGCCAACTGTTTACTTTTGGTGATGGCACCTTCGGTGTTTTGGGACATGGAGACAGAAAAAGTGTTTTCATTCCTAGAGAGGTAGACTCCTTGAAAGGTCTTCGCACTGTCCGGGCAGCCTGTGGTGTATGGCACACAGCCGCAGTTGTAGAAGTCATGGTTGGGAGCTCGAGCTCTAGTAACTGCTCTTCGGGGAAGCTCTTTACATGGGGTGATGGTGACAAGAACCGTCTTGGCCACGGTGACAAAGAACCAAAACTTGTGCCTACTTGTGTTGCAGCTCTTGTAGAGCCCAATTTTTGTCAAGTTGCTTGTGGACATAGCCTAACAGTAGCACTTACAACATCTGGCCATGTCTATACTATGGGTAGTCCTGTTTATGGTCAGCTTGGAAGCCCGCATGCAGATGGAAAGGTTCCAGCCCGTGTTGAAGGTAAACTTCACAAGAGTTTTGTCGAAGAGATTGCTTGCGGTGCTTATCATGTTGCAGTTTTAACTTCAAGGACTGAGGTTTACACTTGGGGAAAAGGATCAAATGGTAGACTAGGCCATGGAGATGCAGATGATAGAAATTCCCCGACATTGGTCGAGTCGCTGAAGGATAAACAGGTGAAAAGTATTGCGTGTGGTTCCAACTTCACCGCAGCTGTCTGCCTTCACAAGTGGGCATCAGGGATGGACCAGTCCATGTGTTCAGGTTGCCGTCAGCCTTTTAATTTCAAGAGAAAGCGGCACAACTGCTACAACTGTGGACTTGTGTTTTGCCATTCTTGCAGTAATAAAAAGTCTCTGAAGGCTTGTATGGCTCCGAATCCAAACAAACCATATCGAGTGTGTGACAAATGCTTTAACAAATTGAAAAAGGCCATGGAAACTGATCCATCATCTCATTCTTCTTTAAGCCGAAGAGAAAGTGTCAACCAGGGATCAGATGCAATTGACAGAGATGATAAGTTGGATTCTAGATCCGACGGACAGTTAGCTAGATTCTCATTGTTGGAGCCCCTGAGGCAAGTGGACAGTCGATCCAAGAAAAATAAGAAATACGAGTTCAATAGTAGTCGTGTCTCACCGATACCAAATGGAGGCTCTAACCGAGGTTCACTCAACATAACCAAGTCTTTTAATCCTGGTTTTGGGTCATCAAAGAAGTTCTTCTCAGCGTCTGTTCCTGGTTCCCGAATTGCGTCTCGTGCAACTTCGCCAATATCAAGACGCCCTAGCCCACCTCGCTCTACAACACCAACTCCCACTCTTTCGGGACTAACTACACCGAAAATTGTCGTGGATGATACCAAGAGAACCAATGATAACCTAAGCCAGGAGGTGGTCATGCTAAGATCTCAAGTAAGTTGCTTTCCATAGCTCTTCGTACTTTCCTGTGTTACACATAGGAAGAAAACATAGTTGGTGAGATTCCCCACCAATTTTGTTTAGTTAGTTTATGAAGAACTTTGATTGTCTCATTAGTTGCAATTTGACTCCTTTGGTATCACTCACTCGTAAACGATTTCAAAGGTTGAAAATCTTACACGGAAGGCACAGCTTCAAGAAGTTGAACTGGAAAGAACAACCAAACAGCTAAAGGAGGCACTGGCAATTGCTAGCGAAGAAACAGCGAGATGCAAGGCAGCGAAAGAAGTGATTAAATCACTTACCGCTCAAGTAAATTCCAAAGTCTTCCACTCTTCCTCTGTTCTCTTTAAATGAATGAATGAAAATGCTGCATGCAACGTACTGATTGCTTTTAATGAAACTGTGCAGTTGAAAGACATGGCTGAAAGATTACCTGTGGGATCAGCTCGAACTATCAAGTCTCCTTCTCTGAATTCATTTAGTTCCAGTCCTGATTACGTAGCCCCTTCTTCTAACACCTTAAACCGTCCAAATAGTAGAGAAACTGATTCTGATGGCCTAACCACCGTCCCAATGTTTTCTAACGGGACAAGCACGCCTGTTTTCGATGGTGCAAGTTACCGACAGCAAGCCAATCATGCCGCTGAATCAATAAATAGAATCAACACTAGAGCAAAAGAAAGTGAACCCCGTAACGAAAATGAATGGGTTGAGCAAGATGAGCCTGGTGTGTACATCACTCTCACAGCCTTAACGGGTGGGGCAAGGGATCTCAAACGCGTCCGTTTCAGGTACAGTTCTTATGTTTTGAGTCATAGTTGGAATGTTTGGATGCTCTTTTTCTTTGTTGGTGAATGGTGATGAAATGAATATAATCCGAGGGTGGTTTTGATGGCAGTCGAAAGCGTTTTAGCGAGAAACAAGCAGAAGAGTGGTGGGCAGAGAACAGAGGACGAGTTTACGAACAGTACAATGTACGTATAGTCGTTGACAAATCCAGTATGGGTGTAGAAAGTGAAGACTTGGCTCATTAAATTCTTTGCTTTACCGCACAACCAGAATTTTTCCACTCATCCTTTTTTTTTTCTTGGGGTTAACACGGGTTTCATAGGTTTATTGGTGGTTTATAACAAAACGCGAGAGAGAGATTAGAAGTGTTTTCACCATCTTCTTTCATTATAGTTTGGCTGTTTCCATTTGTAAATTCTTTTGTAAATTTCTATAAGCAATACTCTGTTTCGCTCTGTCTCTATAAATGATTTTATTTGATGTGATGTTGAACTTAAAACAGTACTAATGCTTGAAAGCAGATTGTGAAGTGACAAGGGTGTGTAGTTCATTGATTATACCATTAGAATAACATTTTAGTAATGAATTTAGCACGTCATTGTTTTGTTTAATACGCTTTCTTTCTTTTTTTCTTTTTTCTTTTTTTGGGTCAACCACTAATACCGCACTAATACCGTTTACATACATATATGCTATTCGAAGTATACTTACTTGATTTGACGAAGATAAAATTACGAGTAACTCACCAAAATCGAACAATTAATGACCAACCAAAAAGAGTTTGATATTCAAACATTAGCTTTTGAAGAGTTTAGAAGACTGACTAGTTACAACAACCTCTGCCTACCATCAAACACTTGTTTCTTTTGTTGGTCGACCAATTCTAAAGGAAAAACAAAAAAAAAGATGGTTATCATAAGTACCATTCTTCGACATTTTCACATGAAGACGAACAATACTCATACCATGGCTTCCTGCTTCAACCCTTCTCCTATGGCTAAAAACCGCCAAGAAGAAGACTCAATCATACTTTTCTCAGCATCAAACTCTCCCGATGAATTCTCATCAGCTTCTTCTTCCTTCTCTTCTTCACCGCTCCCAACCCCTAACCGCTTTTCTTTAACCGTCACTAATCTCTCCTACACCATCCACCACACTAGAATCCTAAACTCTGTGTCCTTTGCAGCTGAGTCCTCTAAAATCCTGGCCGTGGTTGGGCCGAGCGGGACAGGCAAATCAACCCTGTTGAAGATCATTTCAGGAAGAGTGAGCCACAAGTCACTCGATCCGTCTTCTTCGATTTCGATAAAGGGTCGTAGAATCAGCGACTACAACCAGCTGCGCCGGCTCTGCGGGTTTGTCCCTCAAGACGATGATCTACTTCCTCTGCTTACCGTGAAAGAGACGTTGATGTATAGCGCCAAATTCAGTTTGAGAGATTCCACGGCGAAGGAGAGAGTTGAGAGCTTGTTGAGGGATCTCGGTCTTGTTCTCGTCCAGGATAGCTTCGTTGGAGAAGGAGACGAAGAGGACCGCGGCGTATCCGGAGGAGAACGGAAGAGAGTCTCCATAGCCGTTGAGATGATCCGTGACCCACCGATTCTGCTGCTAGACGAACCGACTTCCGGTTTGGATAGCCGAAACTCGCTTCAAGTAGTCGAGCTTTTAGCTTCTATGGCGAAATCTAAGCAGAGAACCGTCGTCTTCTCCATCCATCAACCGAGCTATCGAATCCTCGATTACATCTCCGATTACCTGATCCTCTCCCGCGGATCGGTCATCCACTTCGGGAATCTGGAACACCTCGAGGACTCAATCGCGAAGCTAGGATTTCAGATTCCAGAACAGCTCAATCCGATAGAATTCGCCATGGAGATAGTCGAGTCGTTGCGAAACTCGAACCACAAGGACTCGTCGCGAGCGGCAGAAGTATCATCATCATCATCATCGATCTGGCCTGAAAACGAAAACGAAAACGACGGGATTGACATGAAGCAGCAAGAGCCTCGTCTCATCGACGTCGCAGAGATCTCATATCTCTGCTCGAGGTTCTGCAAAATCATCTACAGAACAAAGCAGCTGTTCCTGGCGCGAACAATGCAGGCTGTGGTGGCCGGATTAGGTCTAGGCAGCGTCTACACGAGGCTCAAACGAGACGAAGAAGGCGTAGCAGAGCGGCTTGGACTCTTCGCCTTCAGCTTAAGCTTCCTCCTCTCCTCCACAGTCGAAGCTCTTCCCATTTACCTCCGAGAACGCCGCGTCCTGATGAAAGAGTCATCTCGTGGATCCTACAGAATCTCATCTTACATGATCGCCAACACAATCGCGTTCGTACCGTTCCTCTTCGTTGTATCACTCCTCTTCTCCATCCCAGTCTACTGGATCGTAGGCCTTAACCCCTCGATTCAAGCATTCTCTTTCTTCGTCCTCTGCGTCTGGCTCATCATACTCATGGCCAGCTCTCTGGTGCTCTTCCTCAGCGCGGTTTCCCCTGACTTCATCTCCGGAAACTCACTCATCTGCACCGTTCTTGGAGCTTTCTTCCTCTTCTCCGGCTACTTCATCCCCAAGGACAAGATCCCCAAACCATGGATGTTCATGTACTACGTGTCACTGTACCGTTACCCGCTGGAGTCGATGCTGGTCAACGAGTACTGGAGCGTGCGAAAGGAGTGCTTCTCAAGCGGGGACATGGGGTGCTTGATGACCGGAGCGGATGTGTTGAAGGAGAGAGGCCTTGACAAGGACACAAGGTGGATCAATGTCGGAATCATGCTTGCCTTCTTCGTTTTTTATCGATTCCTCTGCTGGGCTATTCTCCTCCGAAAGGCTTCCAAGTCAACAACTCTTTGATGGATTTTTAGTATACACTTCTTTTCGCACGAGTCTATATGTTCATCATATTCATACACATTTTCTCTACGGGAGCATTAGTTTGGAGCAAATAAATCGATCAAACGAGTCCCTTTTCATTCAATACCAACTTGCAAAGTTTCACACACCTTACGATGTTCAACTTGAAACGACACAAGCAAAACAGAGAGAGAAGTTTGAGACAAACATAGAGAAAATGAGAGGAAACCAAAGCTGCAAGAGGACAGCTAAACATTATTCGGAAAGAAAAAGGAAAATAAAAAAGAGAGGGCCAAACAGCAATCAACTGCATCAGATATAGAGAGCGAGCCACAAGTTACGTTTCCTTTCTTATTCATTTCATACGGTCTTAACATCTCCACCTCAAGTAGCAAGAGAAAGGCACTTTCACTCCTATCAACTCCTCAGAAACCACTTCATTCTTGTCACCATATAATCTCTTTCACCAACATGAGCTGCATCCTCAATCTATGATAAGAAAAAAAAAAAAAAAAGCATCAGGCACAAGCTTAAGAGTGTGCCTAAACATGTATGACCAATGAATTTGCAACACTAGCTAAAGGACAAGGATGAATCAAGGACGAACCTGTCAGGTAGGAAGTTCCCCACAAGAAGCCAAGGCCACGAAGACTCCAACTTGAGACTTAACAGAACAAGGCTCAGTTGGAGTTAGGTAGCAGAAAACATTGCGTAACACTCACCTGAAACATTCCCAATTACCTTGATCAACACCATAAGAATAAGAGTTTACAAAGCATTCGATAATGCAAAGGAGCTTTGTGTCTCCTCTTACCGTGTTACTCTTCCATTCCCATCTCACACAAAGTGACGACCCGACCAGCTGGGATGTCCTTGATATTGCTCCGGGAGTTGAGCTGATTGATGGTTTTCCTTCACAAAGTTAGCATTCTGGGGATTCTGAAAATACGGAAAATCTGCTTGGACCTGTGATGTTGGAACTTGTTTCCCAGGGAATGGAAAGTTGGCAAGCCCGTTTAGTCCATTGCTAGTACCCATGTGTTCTGGTTTCCCAGCAGAGGCGTAATTCAAAGTACTGTTGAGTCCAGTGCCCCGAGAAGAATGAGATTGGTATCCATCCAACCAGCTGTAGTCATCAACCAATAGATTGTTGCCAGATATATCCGAAGCAGGCGTTGGCTCCTTTTGTAGCTTTGAGGGGACAGAATTAAACCCAGGCGGAGGGCCAAGATAGGCTCTACCGATTGGATTTTTTCTTGCTATTGACGATTGGACGCCCAGTGCATCAGAAATAGCTCCAGATGATGGAACAGCATCAGTTTTGGGTGGCAACACTGCTTCAGGTGTTCGTGAGTGAGAATATTGCATACCACCAATACCATTGACATTGAAAGACTGGTGAATCGGTAACGAGTGTGTAGGGTAATAGGAAGCTCCATGATTTCCTTGCATCTCATTCCTAGTCACAAGACCGTTACCCATCTGAGGGAAACCAGAAAGGCTACTAGCAACGGAGGCAGCTTCTTCTGGTAACCACGTGCTACCACAAAGGGAAGCAGATTGTGACTGGGCCGGTGGAGCATGAGAAACCTGTGCTTGAGTTTGTTGAAAGTGGACAGCCTGTTGTTGAAGTTGTGCAACCTGTGATTGCATTAGCTGAAGTCGTGCCGAAGCTAGTGATTGGGCTGTCTGAGGGTGCACTGCCTGTGCCTGAACCTGTTGCATAGCCTGAGACTGGGATGGCGGGTAAACATGTCCCAGAATGTTAGAACCAACAGATGCAGGCACTTGAATACATGCATTGCCTCTCGCTTGTAAAAGGAGATTTTCATGAAAAGCTGCATCAGATCCACTTAAAGCTTTTATGTCTTCCAAAGCAGATACTTGATCAGGTTTACTGAAGCCCCCATTAGGAGCAAACATTTTGTCAGAAGCCTCTCTCCTCTTCTCAGAAACCAGAGGCTTGAAAACAATTACTTCATCGTCATCCTCCTCGTCCAAATAAATCTGCTGATCTCGTTGCATCACTGGCGAGTTAAGATTCGCCATTGCTTGGTTATCTTGAAAAGAATTATCAGGTTCAAGCGGGCTTGAATGAGAATCCAACAAGTCATCCGACGGTTTTACACCAACAAGAAACTTTTTCTTCTTTGAATCAAAAAACACATGATTCTGATCAACTTTGATCACACTTGTCAAAGCTTTCCCTGCTGCTAGGATCCTCTTTATACGAGCTTTCTTTTCCTTGGGACCTTCAGCCCCAAAGGAATGTTTTCTTGAGAAATCGAGAATTGTTTGAGCCGGAAGCAGTGGCAAGAATCCTCTTAGCTCGTAGTCCTCCCACAATGCAAGTCGGTTTTCAGTTTCTCTTTCATCGTACATGCTCATGCTTGAAAAGCAAGTCTCATCTTCGACATCATCAATAAACATAGGCCCAAGCGACAAGATTTGGTTGAAGAATGCAACACACCGGTTCCAAAAGGTGTTTCTTACAGCAGTCTGTTTATCATCCGGATAAGTACCCAGTGCTATATCAGGACAACATGCCAGCCATTCAACAAAAACTAAGACCCCAGGCAAGAAGTAACTCGATGAAAGATCATGCAGTTGCGCACACTGCTCTATTACATGTCCAAGTAACTCAAAACTTGCTGTTAAGGAGTTTCTGGCAGGCTCCACACGCTGTACAATTTCTGCATAGGACTGACCTTCTGTCTCTTTTTTTGAGTTATGAACGCTAAATATAAGAATTGTCACAAGTCTAACAATGAAAAGTGCGCTGTCACTGGTGTCTGTTCCAAAACTCAGCTCTTCCCCTAAGCTCAAAGATATTAGCTCTCGTAAATTGCTGCTAGTGGAGGCAAGAACATCTACGAATGTCTCCAGGCTGACAAAGACAAGGGATAAATATTAAACCAGAGAGCCAGTAACAGAATCTAGCACAAAATAATTTGGGGAAAAATACCTTGTTCGGGTAAAAAGAATCCCGTTCAGATGAACAAATCTAATGCAGAATGATTTGAGCATCTCACTTGCACTAGTTACTTTATCCTTCCCAGGATTAGCTACCGAGTTGGCATTTTTTGATGAATTATGGGCACCTTTACCTCTTCCTTTACCAGTCAGCCTCTTAGATGAGTCTTTGGAAGCCGCAAACAATTGGGAATAATTCTGACGATTCTGCTTAACAAAGAGAGAACGATGCATTATATTTGAGTACTAAAAAAGTGGGAGGATAATCGCTATTGTGCCAAGCCGCTAACATAATTACGAAACAGAAACTTGTTAGCTAACCTTGTCAAAAGCAACAACCAAGTTCTCACGGGCAGTTGGGAAAGGATACTCTACAGCCAAACTCCGGAAATAACGATATGTTGCTGCAAACTCATCCCCCGAGTAAGAAGCAATTATTGCAAGCTGTAACATTAAGCTAGTCTAATCAGAAAAACTGTACTACATAGCTGGACCTGACTAAAAAATATCACGAGAAAGAAAAAAAAAAAAAAAAGGAATAACCTGATGATGTGGGTTTCCACTGGCTGGCAATAGAGAAGCTGCTTGCAAATAGTAACTTGAAGCAGCAGCATGCTCTCGGTTCTTGGAATCCCCCTCTGCATACAATCCTTTATATCGAGCCAGATCTCCCAGGTATATTAAGCAACGGTGACAAAATACCAAGCCTTTTTTGAATTCTGCTAACTTCTTTACATCCTTGTCAGCCAAAGTTTGACTCTCTTGATCCTCCGAAAAAAACCCCAAAGGAAGACCATACTTTGATCTAATCTTTAAGATCATATCATGGTAAAACCCAGTTGCTTCTGAAAGGAAGGTTCTGAACTGCAGCTTGAGTTTTGCGATTCGATCGGGTATAGAAGGGCCCTTAGCATTTTGCGCCACACTGGAGCTACTAGAAGACAAGACAGCCTTGATGTGTGATCTAAACTCGCAAATCCGTTTGTAATGCAACTGCCACAGAGTTAACTCAACGCCGTGCTGCTCAGAAAAAGTATGATCTTCGAGAATTATTGCTTCATAATTCTCACGTATTTGCTGCCACAAATTAGGGTCAAACGGATTTCGAGCCTGAGCAGCCTTCTGAAGCTTGGCTTCTAACGCAACAGTCTGCAAAGTATGCAATACATTGTCACCGTAATGTAGTGCCAAATTTTACAAAGACATAGAATCAAGTGAAGAAACAAAACGGCCTTCTATAACCCAACATATATATGAACTAAGAAGACATGATGTAGCCTTAAATTACTACAGAAACAAAGATGAGAGAGTGAGTTAAGTAGTGAGAGAGAGAACCTTATCGAGTATGGATTTGGCTCGCTCCCTTGGCGAGCAAGCAGTTTTTTTATCCATCTGCAAAACCATCATCCATCAAAATTGTCAAGGCAATAAGAAAAGGCTAAATCTAAGGCCATCTTATCATAAGGAGCTTACGCAAAACTAATTATCAAATGTGCTACGGAGCTAAGAGAAATATAGCGCTTACAAACATGCCTCTATCTAGGGTTTTTGTCAGCAATTTCAATATTAAAACGACAGGGAAAACTAAGAGTAAATATGAATTCATCAGTTCAAGTCAAACCTTGAATCAAGACAGAAAACAAACGATTGTAGCACTGATCATCTGAAGATGATTAACAAAGGAATACTCCGATTTAAAAGAGTAAGAATCACCCGAAATATAACCAAAAAAAAATACCAAGACCCTAAGGTCCTTTGACTTTGAATCATTTTGCCCAAAATCATAACTATTATCCCCAAACGAGAAGCGAAATCAAGCAGAATCAGCATCAAATTAGAAAGAAAAAAAAAAAAAACCCTCCTCCCAAGATTTTATTTATTAAAAAAACAATCTACACGAAACAGCCAAAAGTAAAGCGAATTCTGGAAATAGGATTAAAAGGGGGAAAGAAATATAACCTGAATTACCAGATCTGCGAATGTCTATGCGAGCAGAAGCATCGGAAAGAAAAATCGGTGAGAGGAGAGAGAAATTAGGGTTTTTTCAAGGGAGGAAAAAAAAAAGAGAAAGAGAGAGACGGTGAAGATGTATAAGGTCGATTTTTCCTTAATTTTTTTTTTCTTCTCAGCTTCCTATAAGAGAGAGAAAGCGAAATAGGGAACGAGGGGGGAAAAAAAAAAAAAAAAAAAATACTAGATTTTTGTCCAAGTATTTTCTTTCTCTCGCGCTATATTTTGTCTGGCGGAATGTTGCCTTACGTGATTCAAACGACGCCGTTCTTAGTCTTTTCTTTTCTCTGTTTATGAGACATCAAATCTTTTTGGATTTATTACTTTTTTTTACTGTTTTTCACAACACTTTAGAGTTGATAATACTTACAAACATAACCCCTCTCACATAAAAAAATATAATAAAATGTATTACAAGAAGAAAAAAAACTGTATATACACACAAGACTTGTTGCCCAAAAGAATAAGGTCATTCTTGTCTTCTCGGGAGAAAATAAGCAGAGCAGAAGATGCTACCATCATTATCAATCAAACACCAAAAAGATATACAGAGCAAACCGAGATTTTATTTTCTTTTTCTTTTTCTTTTTCTTTTTTCATGTTGTTAGTTCCAAGGTGGAGAAGATGGCCGGTGTATGAAATCTTGAGAAGACGAACCGTAGTTAAGGTCGAGGTTCTGGAGCTGCTCCATGAGCTGTGAACGTCTTTCCTTGAAGAAATCAAGACGAGTTGTTAACTCTACCAGAGCTGCTGATGCTGCGGCTGACGGATGATTCAGCCTTGGGTACTCTGTTATCTGCAAATCCATCATTTCAAGCATGTTAGTATGCGTCGTCATCACTTAATCTCTGATTTGCTAGGCAGAGAAGCGATCATGCCTGTCTCTGTAATTGCCATTTTCTTACAACTAACCATTCGGTGGAACTTAATAATAATAATAAAAAGAAGCAAAAGGCATTACATCTAATGCTCTTGAAGTCGACGGAGCAGATGGGGAATCTATGGCTGAAAACTTGTCCACAGACATCTTTCCAGACTCTTCACTGATTTTAGAGTCAATCATGTTTGTTGATTCTGGTATTGGCTTACGAGACGGTTGCCTGCTATTGCCAACACCAAAAGATCCTGCTCCTTTACTATTTCTCCACTCCGCTCCCAGCACATTCTCCTGCAGGTCGAAAAGCAAATTCTACTGGTCTAATCTAGACGACGACAGATGATGATCGATGACATAAACATCAGGTTAAAACGTACCTCGTGTCTTTGTTTTCTTTCATGATTTACAAAGGCAAGAGTGGAATCAAAATCTTGCTGAAGAAATCTTCTGCAGAGATAGATAACATGGTATTAGAGCAGAAACATAGATGTAAACCAATCATAGATATGCTGTGCAAAAGTTATTTTGAACATGATCTTTTAAACATCTTCACTAAAATCAAGAAACAGCCCACAGCTGATGAAGCATTACAGTTCCAAGGGCTATGAGCTCTTCGGTGTCAGAAAAATACAGGGGTAGTGATACAACTCACTTTTGAGGAGTGTGATTCTGGAGGTACTGATGATTATCACGCGCGTCTGAGAATGAACCAAAGTTAGTCTGACGTTGCTGGTTAAGCTGATGGTGAAGTTCTGCAACTTTCTGCTTCAGCCTGGCCACATCAGCCTCAGCAAGAGCAATTTCCTCAAGCTCAGCCCTTGTCTTCGAATATACATGGACCGTAAGTATTTTCACAAAAACTTAGTTGTTTGATAGAAAGATAACAATTCCTTAAAATGTATGCTTACTTTCGAATCCACACCATGTGAGATAAATTGTCCAGAAGACATGCTCAACCCAACTTCCAGTGCTGCTCGGAGATCTCTTTCGGCTTGCAGTTGCTCTTGTAATCTTGACACCTATATAAAGTATTCCCCACCAAACCAGAAGGAGGTTTCCTTTTGACATTAGGCTTAACTGTAAAGAGAAGAAGATTCATAGACACTGATAGATTGAAAGAGAAATTTTATACATCTTGTTCAAGCGATAAACGACGTTCATGCAGTGCTTGCTTCCTTCTCTCCAAGCTAGCCTGTAATATCGCATTACCTCTGGCCTATACCAAAAATGGTGACCAGTGTCAATGACATTATAGTTAATAATAAAATAAAATTAGAAGGAAATCAGCAGCAGATATACCTCCTTTGCAATTCGTTGTCGCAGTTCATTTTTGGTCGTCTCGAGCCTCTGTATAGCAAGCCTACAAACAATTGATGAACCAATTAGCAGTACAAAAACATAAAGCTAGTGTAACGTTAAATGTCCATAGCAGAAACATTCTCTGTATGTATATAGAGGTGGAGGATACACCCCAAGAGTGAAAGCCTTACTCGTCTTCTCCTGAAGAATCAAACGATCCATCTGTGGATGTCTTTCTGGCCTGTGACAAAAAAAAGAGCAAAGATAATGTTATTATTATTCCACCAGACATTGGTTTATTATCTCTTAAATGATTATGCTAAGGCGTGACACAAAACAAATTGGAGGAAAAGAGTTTTGTATCATGCATCGAATTATACTTGAGTTAATGTATCAAATCTGCCACATGTACAGAATCAGAACTATTTGGCAAACACATACACTGCCTCGACCCCAGAATGTTGCGCGCTTTGTATGAACAGAGGAGGGTGTTCCCTTATTTACGGTTTTCTCACTTGAAGAGTCAAGACCAGGAGCAGCCAAAGTATTCCCATTAGTGAGTGCATTTCGAACCTTCCCTGGTGATTGATGAGACTCGCCAACAGTTGCGAGACATGAGTTTTCTCCGTATTTTGTTGGATCCTCACCTAACTGTTCTCCAGCTTGTTGATCCGTGGAGTTGACAAAAAGATTTCTCCCAAGAAAATCTGTTCGTACATTTGAATTACGTACTGGACCATTTGTCTCTCTCGGTGATTCAATATCAGAGTCATCAGCAACAAATCCCTACAAAGAATGTATTCAGCAATCATGAGATCATTATTTTGTCTTGCACTGCTAACTCTGATTCATTAGAAGATAGCAGGGATATGATACATATATAATAGCTGGAAGCTAAACAGCATATCCTATATTCGTGAACCGTACGTCCTAAGTTTAAAGGCATTTCAGTATATCACCAACAGTATAGAAATAAATGTTTCATGTAAACTTGGCATGGATGCGTGAGTATAAGGAGAAATAACCTTGTATTCATAGAGATCGCTGCCTGTGCATCCGCTGCTCTCGCTCATTTTTCCACTCAATGCACGCTCATTATCATCATCTGTCACTGGTTCAACTTCATTCTCTGCATTATGATATACATTTTTCGGGTTGTTGTCATCATCACTAGAATCATCAGGCCCGCTATTTCCAATATGTGATTCTGTCGAAATGGAACATCTTTGAATGCTTTCTTCCTGAAAATTGCAGATAAGCATATGAGGCATACAACATCAATTAAATTTGAACGAAACTATCTGAGCGCATCTTACATCGAAAATACTTCCATAATCCTCCAGGAGAATAGTAATGATGGCTTGAGCATTGTTGGCAGCATTAGCAGCAGCAAGAAGCTGAGCAGAATTGTCTTCACCGCAATCAAAATCGTCCTCTAGATCACATTCACCAGCCAGTAGAGGACGTAAGAGCAGGGGAGCCATGCAAGCAGCTACAGCAGATGGGTGCATCCGATTTTCGTGGGAGTGAGACGAGATAGTATGCATCATTTTCAGAATCCTGAGGTTTAAGAAAACACTTTATAGATGATTCTCGAGCACTCTTACTCATAAAAGCGACAAGGAAATCATCTGGCCGATAAACTCAGACTTGGTAGGAAACAAGTAGTCTCAACTTTAACATGTATTATTATCTTATCAACTGTTAACAGTGTGAAATCGGCTATTAGCTCAAAACAACCCAGAAGGGAGATGAGTGAGATCTGAAAAACATACCGTTGTAGTAGACGTCTATTAGGTTCAGGAAATGTTTCGGCCATAGCAGAGCGCAATGAACTAATACGAGCCTCCTTAGACTCGATTCCTGATCCATTAAAAACAGGTTAAAAGGATGTCAATTTCAAGGAATCTCCAGAAACTTTTAACAGAAAACCCAGGCAAACAAATGAATATCACACGCGTACACAAATCTCCATGTTTACAAGTATGACTTCATCAAAAGAAAGGAGAAGACGGTAAGGGAACTCACTGTAAGCTTCCAGCAGGGCAGTGCAACAAGATGCAGAAACCGGGGAAGAAGGCAACTCCCTCAATACATGCTGGAAGTGAAATGAATTTGCTTTAGTATTTTAACAATGCACAAATTAACAGAACAAGAAGTTGAGAAGAAGCTACCTTAATGCAGTCTCCAATAACATGTGGATCTTCATCAAAATTGAACTCCGTTTTGCCTACGCAATATTTGAAGTCGAAGAAATAAAAGAAATGTTAGTTATGCATTGGAGGGAGAACATATAGCATAACAAGATGTGCTTGGAAGATTATAGGTACCCTGTTCATATTCTTGAACTCTACGTTCCACCTCCTCCACATCAGCAGACTGTCTTAATATTCCTTCAACTTTAGTTCCTGCGGGGACAAAAGAGGACCGCAAAACCAAACAGTTAAAATAAAATGCATTAAAAAAAAAAAAAAAAATGCATCTGGTTTTAATCGTTGCAAGAAATTGTACAACAGATTGAATGAGATAACAAATTCATCGTAGTGGCAGTAACCCTAACAAGACTATGGACACATCTTTATCTAAAAAGCGGATACCGCAGCAAAATTAATTAGGGAAGACCGGGTAATCAATAGAGCATGGTGATAGCTACCTATATTTTTCTCAAGAACTTACCATACTTCTCGATAAACTGAAGAGCTTTCTCAAGGAATGATGGGCTTCCATCAATATCTTCAAGAGCAAGCAAGATTGGTCTTCCAACAACCAAGGATTTTAATGGACGCTTATCCCGCCCTACCAAATATGGACAATAAAGGCAGAATGACGCATAGATGATGGAAAGTAAACTATTAAGGCAGAAATATGCATAAGCAAAATAAATGCATAAATATGTATAGATGTAAGATTCATAGGCCAAATATGAAACATGGATTAGAACAAACATTGATGAAAGGAACCTTCAATAGCCTCGTTAGTTTCAGCACGGAACATTCCATTGTGACCCATGATGAGTGCTGCATTAGGGGCGTGTGCAAGAGCCTGCTCAAGAGCAGTTTTCCAGTCGTACAAATCTTCATATGTCTCAGCCTGCATCATCCAATTTGGTTACAAAACGATAAATTAGCAGTAGCACAAAGACCGTTCTTAGAGTATGTATTTCAAATTTGTTGCTGATGTTGAAGCACCTTAAGAGTGAAAGCTCTCCCATCACGCCCATCAGGAAATAATACAGTCAACAATTTTTTATCCTCTCTCACCACGACACTGAAAACAAAATCACTGTAAGTTGAGTTCCATGAAATTTTCTAATCGACTAGCAGGATTCTGCATACCTTCCAGAGTTATTCAAGTCGATACCACCAAGAGTTAAGTTAACTTCACCACCCTTTTGTGGTAGTGTGCCCTGTGATTCAGTTAAAAATCTCAATATATACGATTCTCATAAATCTTATCATATATAAACAAAATAAGTCAACTACAGCTCAAAATCAATGGTAGGAAAAAGCAGTATGATTGTAAATACTCACAGGGTCATTTTTGAAGAAGACCAAAGAAGTACGTGTGAGGATGAACCAGCGCTTCTTCCACGACGTCCAACCCAATCCTATTGAGCAGTATAGCAAAATATAATGTTCAATGAACTATGCTATCCCAATAACCACAGGGAATTGAACAACTGAACAAACATAGTGAAATGTAACAACTTTAATCGAAAATAGGGAGGGGCACCTTTTGAGGATATGAAAAGTGGACCACTCTTAAAAACCTGTCAAACAATTGCAAGTTACATAATTTTAGTATTCAGTTCAGTAATCAAATTTACATTGTGAAAACTAGAGAAAATAGATAGGTGCAGAGACAAGCCAATTAAATTTCATATAAATATTTGTAGTTCATACTGAGAACCAGACATACGCAAATATCAACGATTCAAAATCGGCATGCAACTCATTCAGCCAGCTATGTCCTGTGTGATATTTCTATTTAAATGAAGAATCACTTCGTGTGTATCTTCAGGCAAAATCAAACCACGATCTACCTAGTATATCTGTTAATAGGCTCCTCCAGTTGGAACAAATCACTAAGAAGGCATCTTTCGTTCAATCAAGTTTCTCTTTTAATATTATTGAAATGTAATCAGCACTGAGCACAGATATTCGGGTGTTTTGTTACAAGCAGAGGAGCGATGCAGCCAATAGGCTTCCACGGACTTAAGAATACGAGGAACATTTCATCAGAGCTAGTCTCGAGATTCCTAGAACGATAATACGAAGACTGAAATCTACAAACTCCAATCGTATATAATTAAGATTAAATTAAGCGAGCATTCTCATACTTGTCCTATTTTTAGTAATTTCAGCGTCTGTAGTGAACGAAATTCAGACAGCTAAACCATAACTATGAAGTAAATGCTTATATGGCCCTAACATCTATGATCCACTCAGCTACAAACAAAATCCGTATTTATTAGCTTCACATGTTATAAACAAATAAAAACACGAAAGCCAAAGCCAAGAAACTCCATTACCGTATTTGAAGCAGCACCTCGTGGCCGCTCCAACGCCGCTAGAGAAGCCTCCATTGCCTCAACAGCATAATCTCAGATCCAGACTCGAAACGAAATCCAGCTAAATTCGACAAGCCCGACAGAGTAGGGTTTCGATTTCACCTCTTTTCGATACGAACAATAGAAAGCGACAACAGTGGCAAACAACAAAATCTCCTCTCTCCCCTCCGAGAAATTGAAGAAATTATACACCTCAGAGAAACAGTAGCGCCGCCAAATTAGCCGTCGCAGAAAAACCTCGCTGGCTCTTTCTTCCTCCGCCGCGAGATGTAGAGCAAAGATTTAGCTGTAGATAGATAAAAGTAGGGACATTGCTTTCCACCTACTTCTGCTGTGTTATGAGAGAGAGGGAGAGAGAGAGAGAGTGGATGGGTCATGAGTGTCGGAGAAGTCACGGGTCGGGTCTGGTAAAACTTAAGTCGTATTTAAATCAATCCAGCCATTTACGGTTCTCCACGTCAGCAACAGCTGGTATGATCTTCTCTCCCTCCTGCTCCACTGCCAATTTAATAATCCCGGATTAGGTACTGCGATTAGTTAGTTCCTCGTTATAGGCTGGCTCCCTTGTAAAGTGTAAACCAAAATACTTTACTTTCTGATTTAAGTATTTTAAAAGTAAACTATCAACTACTAATCTATTACCGTATAAAAGTTCATACAATTTCTCACACAGTAATGTTGTCAGTCGCATTTGGCGTGCTCTTGGGGATCCTAATAGAGGCTGATTTTGATCTGTGTATGGGTTTTCTTCTTCACGATTGCTGCAAGTTTTGCTCCTCTCTTTTTTCTTTTCACTGTATACTTATGTTCAAGTTGTATGATTGTGGCATGGCATTCTATCTTTCGGCATTCTTTTTCTTTTGTTGTTTCATATTCGTGATATGAATATGTGATGTATAATGTATTTATATTTATCACATGGAATACATCACTGAGGGCGAGCAAGAACTTCATCTTGAAAATGACGAATCAAAAATGGATGATATTCATGTTGAAGTCTACAACCAGCGCTAAAGTTACGGATAACAAACTTTAAGCGTCCGATTCGTTAACCTAATATTAATTTGGTCACAGTTATATCCAACAAACTTCTAAGGAAGAAGATCTTCAATACTTTCGACAAGTGTACCGTGTGTATCCACCCGTCATTGTAAGTTATGTGAAGCCCTTCAACAAACAAAAAAAGATTGTGAAGTTATGTGATCTTCTCAAAAAAAAACTATGTGTCCAACAGATGTATATCGTAACATGGTGACTACATTTTTGCTCACAATTAGTCAAAATCGTACTGTTACACAAACACAATGGACACATTTAAACGTTAAACACAATCGCAACAAGTTTGATGGCTAAAACTGGATTTACAATAAGATAAAGTACATTATCCTTATTTTAAGATACTTTCTATTCAAACATACATTTTTTTTAGTTTGACAAAACAATATCTAAAACAAAATTTGAAAAAAAATCAAGAATAAAAAACCCTGTAATACCTTGGAGGTTAATGACAACTCATTTCACAGATATGAATTATGATTGTGACTTTTCATGTGCTTCGGTTGAAGTGGACTTTCAACTGAAGCATTAAATCTAATCCAGTTCTTCAATCCTAAGACTAAAATTATGCGCATGAGAGATTATAGGAACAGAATGTTTCATTCATGCATTAATACATGTTCAATGATATATGCGATAATAAAATTTCATGTTGGGGACAAAATCACACGTCTCACAATAATCAAATGACATGAAAAAAATATTCATTAACTCTAAGCCTCTAATTAATAATTTACATTTCCATAACAAAATCTAACATGTTACTGAACAATTTATGCGTTTGGTTAAATGAAAAACAAAAGTGTCCAAAATATCTATTTGATGCTCCTCCAACTAAAAAAAACTTTATTATTCCATTTTGTTAACAATTATTTTTTTCCTTCTAATTATTGTCATTTAAAAAGATAAATCCTCTTTACAAATTTTTGATTAATAAGGTAACTATATACAATTTTGAGTAAAATATATCATTACATTTTTGTACCATATAATTTATATTTATTAATTGTGTTGTGTGTTTTCTTAATTTTTTATATTTTAAATATAAATATATATAGAGAAATATAAATAGATTTATATTTTAAATATAATGTATTAAATAATATAATTTAATGTTTTTTTGGCCGAGGTGGCTCTTCTATTGCCATCTAATGCAAATAATTTAATTTAATTAGTAAATGAAATTGTGATAGTATACGAAAGGAAAAAAGATTGACGAAAACATTTTTTTTTGTTGTAAATTGTCCCAAATAGAAAAAGGAGAGCGCAAGAGCTACACGTTTCATGTCAGTATAAGACTAGGCAGCCAACGCAATTCCACACTCTCTCTCTCTCGTCCTTGTTCCTCGTGTAAATCCTGATCAAACCTGTACAACCATGGCAACGAGCTCAGGCCGGCTAATCGCCGGGGTATCGGCGTCGATCAGGTCAATCGAATCGCGTAATGCGAATCCAGCTCAAACCATTTCCCTACTCTGCCGGAATCAAACAAACTGTGTACCGCCTATCGTCCTGCGGTCCTCTCAAAGGTCTAGGCTGTGGGTAATCGAAGCGGTCCCCCAGGCAAAGTCATGGGACGGATCCGACGATGGAGAGGACATCAAAAGGAAGTCAGACGCGACCGGTGGAAACGGTGGCCACGTGGTCGCCGGAAAACACGACAGGACGATGGAGATAGTAATTGCAGCGGCGGCCACGGCGGCGCTGGGCGTTGGGAACCGCGTTATGTATAAGCTTGCTCTTATCCCTCTCAAGCACTATCCCTTCTTCCTCGCGCAGCTCTCGACATTCGGGTAACGATATATCTCTCTATCTCTCTCTCTCAATTGCCTAAAATTAGATGTGCGTTTGAACAATTACATCTGCGATGTCGATTTGTGTTCTCCACACCTCTGCATTCCACTGGGATCTAGCACAATTTGATAAATTACTGAATGGGAACCGAACCCTTAATCTGAATTTCTGAAAAGCGATTCCAAAATTGTTCGTTGTGAGAAAGTTGGTATCATATATCGTGTTGGAACATGCAAAAGCTCAGATATTCGTATGCAATGTAATTTTCAGAAGATTCCCTTGGTCATAGTTGGCGACTTGAGATACTTCTACTTTCATGTTCACCAAACTTTTTCTCATGTGCGAGTTTCTCACGGTCACCTACTTGCGATAAATTTTTTTTTTTTTTTTAATTAGCGAAGTTAATGACTTTTTTTTTTTTTTTTTTTTTTTTTTTTGATCTGCACTTTGCAGCGAGTTAATGGCTTATTGAACGAAATTAATATTTATATATCTAGTCATCATCTAGTGCGGATCGTGTCAGAATATTTGCCTTTTCTGAATTTCTGTAAACCACGTGTCAATCATTTTTGTTTTTTTTGTTCGCACGTGTCTCACTCTCTCTTGCAATATGAGCTGCTGTGTGCAAGTTAAGTATGTTGATTGTGTTGCCTTGCTTTCAGAATTTTAGAATGTCCACTATTAACGAGAACAGAAAATCTGTTACCTTATGTTCACCGGTTTTTCGTTAACAGTGTATGAGAGTTATATTTACCCTGTATTGTCCTGATATGAGTCAAATTTGGTGTAGTGTGTAAATTTTAGAGAATAATATATATGGTTGTCTGTGCTTCATGGATCCGAATTATAATCCATAGTAATAATGTTGCTTTTGCTGTGTAATGTGCTTTTCAGAGCTTGCTTCTGGACAGTTTTTGACCCTTTTTGAGATAAGCTTTTCTCGTTGTTCTAATTGTTTAATGTGGACAAACCCATCGTTTCATTGGCACATTCACATACTCGATTTCCTTTATAACATTCTTGTTTTATGTTACCAAGTATAATTCCCACACAAAAATATACATTTTTCATTTGCTACTTCCTTCTCGCAGGTATGTAGCTGTATACTATTCTATCTTGTACTTCAGATACCGAGCTGGAATTGTTACAAAAGAAATGTTATCAGTTCCAAAAATTCCATTCTTGATTGTCGGCATTTTGGAGTCTCTTGCTTTAGCTTCTGGGATGGCGGCCGCAGGTATCTTTGCATTTGTGCTACCCTCAAAACTTACTTTCTTTTCCATTTTCTACTGCAATTTTCAGTAGATGTATACTTTCATATGTTTGATGAAATTACATCGAAACACTATAAATGCAAGCGAATAATGGAAATCAACTCTATTCATCTTACTTACTGTCGTTTCTCTTGACCCAGCGAATCTCTCTGGACCATCTACTACAGTTTTATCACAGGTTCGAAGCTTAAAACATTATTATCTCTATCTTCCATAAGATCAAAGTGCAACATTATTTTTCCTGGATATCGTTCTGGTGCGTCAAAAACCGCATGTTCTTCTCTCAGACCCGTGTTTTCTTCTTGAATTACTATGTAGCTGATAAAAACATGCTTTTTTGTCTGATGACAAATGTTTCAGAGTTAATTCTAGTCGTTTATTTATTTGCAGACATTTCTTATTTGGCAAATTATCTTCTCCATTATTTTTCTCGGGAGGAGATATAGAGTAAATCAAATATTCGGATGTATTCTTGTAGCATTTGGTGTAATCGTCAGTGTGGCAAGGTTAGCCAGCTCGACTAACTTGCTTGATATTAAAGTGACTTGGTTTCTTTGTCTCCTTTCCTTTTGTTAGACTTGTCAAAGGACATAAGGTAATCAGTGTTAACATATTGGGTTTACATACTATTTTCTCATGCATGTTCAGTGGATCGGGTGCAGCTCATTCATTTAAAGACGCGGGAATATTTTGGAGTCTTCTTATGGTATCTTCGTTTATGCTTCAAGGAGCAGATACTGTAATGAAGGTTTGTGATTTTCATTTTTTAGTTATACCACCAACTAGAAGATTTCTGGAACTTCCCTTTAACTGTAAATTCCATATCCTTGTAGGAAGTCATCTTTCTAGATAGCAAAAAGCGATTGAAGGTAATCATGCCGTTGAGACCCTTTAACTACATCTGTCCTTTACATGTCCTGAAAGAAAACTGTTCCTATTATCGCAGGGTGCTTCGCTTGATCTTTTTGTTGTAAACTCATATGGTTCAGCTTTCCAAGTAGGTTTCTTGGTGTTTCTCCTTGTTTTTACTTCACTTTCCGTTGTTAACATCTTTTACCAATATGATACTAAAAAAAAAAACTGATCTATTTGCTATCTAATGTGCCTGTTTATGTGGTCAACCCAGGTCATATGCATAGCGTTGCTTCTTCCTTTTCTTTCAAAACTTTGGGGCATACCGTTTAACCAACTACCGAGCTATCTCAGAGACGGGGGTGCTTGCTTTCTAAACATCGGTGCGAAAATAACAGGTTAGTTTATGCTCGCTAACGCTTGCTGCTCCAGTATCTCTTTTTGTGTTTGTCCTCTGTGTATAACAGCAATCAACACGCTCCGTTTGTGTTTGACACAGGATGCGAAGGGGCTCCCCTTCTTCCTATAATGTTTGTGATGATGAACATGGCTTACAACATCTCCCTTCTACGCCTCATCAAAATCTCATCTGCTGTTGTGTCATCTCTGGCATCCACCGTTTCAGGTAAAAACTGTTGTTTCGTTAGATAGTCTCTGCCATGCTTTCACGGAGTTAACATGATTTATATGTAGAAGAGAAAGAAGCTTTGTCTAATATACCGAACCTTGTTTGGATTTTCCCCATGCAGTGCCCATAGCAGTGTACTGTTTCACGCTTCCCTTACCGTACCTTGGGGTTGCATCTTCGCTTCCAACGGGGTTCGTGGCCGGCACAGTCATCCTTGTACTCGGCATGCTTCTATATGCTTGGACTCCATCTAACCCTTCAGATTCGGTTATCCCCTCGCCGCCATCCACCTAGCGGCAGGAGAATTGGTTTTGTAACTTTGTTTGGTTATCCTTTCTCTCTTCCCAGCGTAGCAATAGCAAATGCCCTTTTTGTCACTAAGGAATATGTTTAGCTCAGTGATATATTATAGTACATGAATTTTGTTCGATTCTATGCATTCTTTGTCATATATCGACAACTTTTTAGTAACAGTAAGTTGAATTTTCGAAGGCACTTGGACTATGAGCATACTGCGTTTACATATTTTGGGTAGATTTTTGTGATGATGAAGAAAGTTTCATAACCGAATTGATATACAGTATACTATTCCACAAGTTGTTGTAATTGCTCAAAAACCCTCGGAATTCTACAATTACGCGAATTACCACCAATGAAAGATGGATAAAAGATGTAACCTCTTTTTTCACAGTCGCACTTAAAACTCGTCACCCAAAGAGACCCAGAATGCTTCGAGTGACCGGAAATCTTTCGGCGGTATCATCTCCGGCAGCTGCTTCTTTCTCCGCCGCTCTGAGACTCTCCGTTGCTCCCACTCTCGCTTTCGTCTCTGCTCCCCATCTCCGCTTGTTCTCGACGTTTTCTCGTTCATTTCTCGGCGGACGCATCTCTTCACTCCGACCACGCATTCCTTCTCCTTGCCCGATGAGTCTCTCTGGTTTCTCAGCTCTCAAAGCGAGAGGTACTGCAAATACGAACTGTGTTTCCCCCTTACTAGCTGTATGCCTGTATCGGTGACTTGATTGCGAGCTTTCTGCTCAGATTTCTAGTAGAAACAAACTGTGTTTCACCCCCCTACTCTGATCTGATTTTTTACAAACTTTATTGCTTTTTGAATCGGTATATCTGTATTCTTGATTATGTAGTTTCCTGTTGGATTGATTTCTGATTATCAGTGTATATATATCTTTTTTCTTTTTTTTTCAGCTTCGTTTAGCAGTGGGAGTAGTGCGAGTAGAGAGATTCTGGTGCAGCATTTGCTTGTCAAGGAGGATGATTCTAAGCTCTTGGTTGAACTCCAGAAAAGAATCTTGGATGGTCTGATTCTCTTATTCCCTTGTTTTACCCTTTGATATTTACATTCAGATGATTAAGCTATTATGTCAACATAGTGTAGTTACATAGGCCTGTAAAGCTCACCTTAATTTGTTTGTGTGACTGTCTGCTTGTGAAGGAGAGGATATGAGTGATCTTGCGGCAGAGTACTCCATTTGTCCTTCCAAAAAGGAAGGCGGTATACTTGGATGGGTAAAAGTGGGTCAAATGGTACGCTCTCTTTTTTCTATAGTCAAATCTTGTCCATTTCTCTTGGTTGGGAGATTGAACTTGAGAGTGTTATTGCATTGAGTCCCTTGCTGTGTTAGCCTCCTCGTTACTACACAAATAACTGGGTGATGTAACAGTTCCTGGTGAATTAATTTTCAGTATTGGCATCCATATGCGTCTGGGAGTAGTAGAATGTAGTAACCGATGATAGAAGTAATTCCACAATGTTTGGAGTTTCCCAATGAAAGAACTTTTGCCAGTTCCTGCTGCAATATGAGCATGACAGACCACTTAAAATTGTTTTCAGGTACCAGAGTTTGAGGAAGCTGCGTTTGGAGCAGAGCCAAATCATGTGGTGAAGTGTAAAACCCAATTTGGCTGGCACTTATTGCAAGTTCTATCTGAGAGGTAATTCTTCTAAAAGCCATTCTCCGTTAGCGACGTTTTATATCAACTGTTAACGGAAAAGTTTATATTGACAGGGAACCTGTGAAAGATATTCAAGTGGAGGAGCTGCACTCCAAAATGCAAGATCCAGTTTTCATGGAAGAGGCTCAGTTAATTGATGTCAGAGAACCTGACGAGATGTAAGTTTCCTTTCATTTCTCATCTTAACATACATTTCATTCTTAGCTGAACCCCAATGTATGAGCTTCATACTCTCCAAACATTTCACAAAAAATTATGATACATGTGTAACGTGCAGAGTTTGATTGTTCTGCCAGTTAGATACATGTATACCCTCGCATACTTTAATATTAAAAAGAAGTACAAAGTGCTCATAGTCGTTTCACATTGTTTTTTTTTTTATCTAATTTGTTTCACTGCTTCCTGTACCAGAGCCCAGGCATCCTTACCGGGATTCCAAGTGTTCCCGCTCCGCCAATTCGGAACCTGGGCACCAGACATCACGTCAAAGCTGAACCCTGAGAAGGATGTATTCGTCTTGGTATGTTTAGTTTCGTCCGCTTATACATCTGATAAGCTTTGAAGTAGTTCAGTTGCTCAACTCGTAGATAGGGTTTCATTGGGCACTAGGTTGAGAGTTGAGAGTCTCTCATAAATCAAAGTCTCTCTGGAATAAGAATTGCAGTTTCAAAGTCTTCTTCCAATTCACCCTACATCGCTTGCAAATACTCATCCTGCTGTGGTCTGTAGACTTTAAGATCATTCTGAACAAAGAACCCTCTTATGTTGAAATGTTTTTCTTATGTTGTCTGAGTGGCGACTTTTGTTTCCCATACAGTGCAAGGTTGGTGGCAGGTCTTTGCAAGTTGCAAACTGGTTGCAGTCTCAGGTAAAAAAGCTTTCCTGCTCCTCTATATTTATATGTGTGTAGTAAGGTAGGGATGATATGTTGATGGATTGTTGTCTTGTTCCTCAGGGCTTCAAGAGTGTGTACAATGTCGCTGGTGGGATACAAGCCTACTCTCTCAAGGTTGACCCATCAATCCCTACTTACTGAAAAATTCCCTCATCCTAGAATTTGCTCTTTTTCATTGTATCCTAATCCAAATAAAATATTGCGAGAAACTATCTTATTATATAAGGTTCATGAGACAATGTTGAAAAAAGTGACCTGACATTAGAGTATACAGGCAACCTCCAGGAAATGCTCTCAACCTTTTGTACTAAATCCTAAAATAAAATAAATAATATTTTGCTTTAAATAACGAAATTACAGACAGGCTTTTGGTTCCTAAAGTTCCTCCCGATCAGCAAACCCCATTATCGTTTGAGAACCGAAAGCCAGCAAAATGAAGAAAAATAAAAGATTCACAAAAACAGAAAAATGCTATTCATAGCCATTCTTAAGCAAAAACTCCTAGATTTTCTTGCTAAAGAAGAAGCCAAACCAAAAAGGAACAAACAGAGGAAGGAAGAAGAGAAATAAAGAAAATAAACCTTTACAAAAAAATCCAAATTTCTCTTCCTGGCTGAGAGCTTACTTCCTCTCCCCTTATTGCAACAATGGGAAATTGTTGCTCTCATGGACGAGACTCAGGGAACAAAGACGAATCTACGCCGGCAAATGGAGGAGGAGGTGGAGGCGCTGGTGCTGGTACTGGTGTTGAAGCCTCCGTGAGAGCTTCGAGACACCCACCAGCATCTCCTCCTCCTGCAACCAAACAAGGCCCCATAGGACCTGTCCTAGGCCGACCAATGGAAGATGTAAAAAGCTCATATACATTAGGGAAAGAGCTTGGTCGCGGACAGTTTGGCGTCACCCATCTCTGCACACAAAAGTCCACGGGACTACAATTCGCTTGCAAGACCATCGCCAAAAGGAAGCTGGTGAACAAAGAAGACATTGAGGACGTGAGAAGAGAGGTGCAAATCATGCATCACTTGACGGGACAACCAAACATCGTTGAGCTTAAAGGAGCTTATGAGGATAAACATTCTGTGCATTTGGTTATGGAGCTTTGCGCTGGAGGAGAGTTGTTCGATAGGATCATTGCGAAAGGACATTACTCGGAGAGAGCCGCTGCTTCGTTGCTAAGGACCATTGTTCAGATTATTCATACTTGCCATTCAATGGGTGTTATTCACAGGGACTTGAAGCCTGAGAACTTCTTGTTGCTGAACAAGGAAGAGAATTCTCCTCTCAAAGCCACAGACTTTGGGCTTTCCGTGTTCTACAAGCCAGGAGAGGTGTTTAAAGATATTGTGGGAAGTGCTTATTACATAGCACCAGAGGTCTTGAGGAGGAAGTATGGACCAGAGGCTGATATTTGGAGCGTTGGTGTCATGTTGTATATCCTCTTGTGTGGTGTTCCACCTTTTTGGGCCGGTAAGTAAAATATTTTTGATGTTTACATACAAAGACATATATAAAAGGTTTTTTATCATTCATGTTTTGTCAGAGTCGGAGAATGGGATTTTCAACGCCATTCTAAGTGGACAGGTTGATTTTTCAACCGATCCATGGCCTGCCATTTCACACCAGGCTAAGGATCTCGTTAGGAAGATGCTTAACTCTGATCCAAAACAAAGATTGACCGCTGCTCAAGTTCTTAGTAAGCATGATCTTCCTGTTTCAAAAGACAATAAAATGCTCCTAAATTTTTATTGAACTCTTTTAACCTTTTTCTATTTCTTTTTTCCTAAAGACCACCCATGGATCAAGGAGGACGGAGAAGCACCAGATGTTCCTCTTGACAATGCAGTGATGTCAAGGCTCAAGCAATTCAAAGCAATGAACAATTTCAAGAAAGTTGCTCTACGGGTAATTATCAAGAATCTTCTCAGAATCACATACATATATATATATATATATATATATGACTCTTTTTGGTGCTATCTATCTCACTGGCCTCATCAACAAAACAGGTGATAGCTGGGTGCTTATCAGAGGAAGAGATCATGGGGTTAAAAGAGATGTTCAAAGGAATGGACACAGACAGCAGTGGAACAATAACTCTTGAGGAACTAAGACAAGGACTTGCCAAGCAAGGCACAAGGTTGTCAGAATACGAAGTCCAGCAATTGATGGAAGCTGTAAGTCTTTTTAATTTATGTGTGCTATCTTTTTTGTTTATTAAGCTTCCAAAAGTTTTAATACTGGTTTGATTGATTTTGTCTATATAGGCTGATGCGGACGGTAATGGAACAATAGACTATGGAGAATTTATAGCAGCAACAATGCATATTAACAGGCTTGACAGAGAAGAGCATCTTTACTCAGCCTTCCAACATTTCGACAAAGACAACAGTGGGTAAGTAAACTGTTTCTGATATGTAATTATTACTAAAGAGACATTTAAGTGAAACCAAAATAAAAATGATATGTTCGATCATGGTTTCTAGATATATCACAATGGAAGAGTTGGAGCAAGCCCTGAGGGAGTTTGGCATGAACGATGGCAGAGACATTAAGGAAATCATTTCTGAGGTTGATGGAGACAATGTAAGCCCTTTTTCAAGCATTCACAAATCGATTTGATAACTTTAATAAGCACATACAGCAACAATCTAATATGACACATTTTCTTGTAGGATGGGAGAATAAACTACGAAGAATTTGTGGCAATGATGAGAAAAGGAAATCCAGATCCCAACCCTAAGAAGCGTCGTGAACTGTCATTTAAATGACCCTCTCGAACAGACAAGTCAGAAGAAAGCACGTAAGAAAAATCAAGAAGAAGAAAAGTTAATTGTAAAGTAGGCTTGGGTTGCTCAAGGAGAAGATCCACCAAGAGAGGAAAAGTATGGGATTAGGGAGGTGTTTCATGTTCGTAAATATATTATGATTTGTCTACTACTGATTTACAAGTTTCAGAGGTTTCTCAATGTATCAAATTCGTTTTTTTTTCAATTCAAATATGTGCATTAGTGTGTTGTTTGTTAAATTAACGGCTCATCAAAACACTAAAAGGCGTAAAACCGATTAAAAATGAGAAAGGATAATGATTTAGTCATTGTATAACTAGGATCCTAATTGTAGATTACAGAAAGATCCAAAAACAGGCAAAACAATCAAACAAAGAGCAGTTGGCTTTGTACCGGCGAGAAACTGAAATAGACACATGAAAAATCTCAAACCACCAACAACCACTCTACTCTTGTCTTCACATCATTTGCCCAACTGGTGATGATGATGATGAGAGCGCTGAGGTACCCTGCCACAATGGCCGTCCTAATATGACGCTTGCGTGAACCGAGAGGTAAGCGCCATTTAACCTACAAGAGAGCCAAAGGAAACAATGAATTGAACATTCAACAAGTAATAAGAATACTCACAGATAAAGAATGTGTAAGAAAGTAATAAGAATATTACTTTTCTACATCAGGAGTGGCCAGAGGATCATATAACTCTTGATCTGCGCCTGCAGAGTTTGTAATTTCTTGTGTACCATCTCCCTGAAAATGTCAACCATGAATAACAAGAAGTATCCACATTATTGTTAAGAACCTATTGAAATTCATTTCCTTTACCTGTTGCGGATACTGGGGATAGCCATATCCACCATAAGCGTACAAAGATGGGTCTTGAGTTGCCCCATAAGCATATGCATCATAGCCTTGTCCATAACCATAGTACCCACTCCACTGATTTGGATCTGCTTGTGTAACGTAACCATCCTTTAACAATAACCAAATATCAACAACGTTATTCAGTGAAACAAGAACAAAATAAGGCCATACATGACATCAGTCTTAAGTTATTCACCTGTCCTGGATTTTTACTCCAAGAGATGCGAACTGCTTGTTGACCAATCACATGTCCCTGCATTTTCTGGACGGCTTCTTCAGCAGAAGGCCTGGGAATCAACATGGTGCAGAAGACAAAAAATTAATGAACAGAGTTAAAAATAAGCACACATGGAAGCAATCAATCACAGGTAAAGTCCGAGTTTTACTGGATGGTTTACCTGGTTTTGAACTGAACATAACCGTACCCCTTTGTTGCAGGTATTTTGCAATAAATAATCTCTCCTAATTGTGAGAATGATTTCTTCAGCTCTTCCTCTGTAACATTTGGATCCAGATTGGCAACTGAAACCTGTACACCAAAACCAATGCATGAAGTCAAACAGGGGAATTCCGAGAGAAAATCTCAAGCTTCTTCGGATAAAACTTACCGTTGTACAGGTGACGTCACTTTCAGGTGGAAGCACCTGTGCCGGTTGAGCAGCATATGCTGCGACTGGCCCAGCAATAGCAGATGCGACTGGAACTGGATAAGCAGCTACAGAACAATTCCCAATTAAGTAAATGAATTTCCAAAGCTAAACAAAACTAGATTAACAAAAAAATAAATCAAAATCACTGATTAGTTCTCATACCTTTAGCGGCATAAGGCTGCTGCAAACCAGTATTCTTCTTAGGCGTCGCTGCGCTTATCCGCATAGGCCTCGTCGAGCAATACAAACCATTCATTTCAGCCATGGCCCTGTTCCTTTCACTTTCCTCTGCAAACTTCACAAATCCATAGCCTTTTGACCGTCCGGTGCTTGGATCAGTAACAACCTTGGCACCTCTAACAGAAGAATAGTGAACACGGAACGTCTCCTGAAGGAGATAATCTGTAACATCAGGTGCTAAATCTCCAACAAAGATTGAATGATCCGGTCCAGCATCTACTTTCTGGCCTGAACCGAAAGACGCCCAGTTTAACCGGAAAGTTAGGTCCGTTCCAGGTATCTGTGTCCCATTGTACGTCTGAAGCGTTCTCTCTGCTGCTGCGTGAGATACAAACTCTATAAAACCATAACCTTCTGGATGGCCTGTGATCTTGTTACGTATCACCTTGACAGAAAGAAGCTGCACATATGTGAATGTATATATATCGTTATAACGTTGATTCAAGAGGAACTTACAACATCCTAACATGAGAAATTAAGCACATATGTAAAGATCTGAAATTAAAGCGAATGAATCTATCCAACAATATTTACTTGCAGGAGACAAAATCTAAATCCTACTTGTGGAATCGGAAAATCAGGATCATCACCTACCTCTACTACTCTATTGAATTGGGAGCCTTTCGAGAACGAAGAAAACCTAGGAATTTAGAGATCAAAGGTACTAAATTGGTTACAACCCAGAAAAACTGAGAGCTGTAAATTGAAAAATTACAAAGCCACAAGACGCGGAGAAGCTGAGGAAGAAGTGAATTCGTTACCTCGCCGGTTTGAGAGAAGCAGGAAGTGAGGTAATTTTCCTCGACCCAGTACTGCAAATCGCCAATCCAAAGGGTTCGAACTTCTTCGAGCGTCTGTGGATGGTGATAGCCTTGTTGTGGCTGCTGCTGCTGCATCATCATCGCCATCGTCTCTTTTCCTTCACTGGCGATTTTTTCTTAAGCGCCAAAACGTAAACCTAAGCAAACGCACGACGGGCTATAGCCTACAGTGGAGGTGTCGGTAAAAACTAAAAATAAATATCTAATATCGAATCGAAGATATATGTTACTACTTACTTACTTTCGATGATTTTAAAATACATTAAATTAAACACCAAAAATAAATTACTTATAAATTTGAAAATATTTTCTAATTAAAAATACAAAAACGTAAGTAATGTTTTTTTTTTTTTTTTGTAGACATATTTACTTGAGATGTAGTATTTTTAATTAAAAGAATATGAATCATATTTTGTGCAAAAAACATTACTTACGATTGTGTTTTTAATTAGAAATATTTTCAAGCTTACTAGAATTTACTATAGAATCAAATTTATAAGTAACTTTTGGTATTTAAATTAATGCGTATTTAGAAAAATCATAGTCTTCTCCGAAGCTATATATGCTCTATGCAAACCTGATGACTCTCTCCCACCTAATCATGTATGTTGCCTTCATAACTCAATCAGTAGCTGATAGCAAGCTTTAAGATAAGGGAATTGACAGTTCACCTTAGTTCTGTTAGCTGATTGTTTACTCAATTGTTGGATGATTCAACATTATTTGCTGAGGAGACACATAAATCGGAGGAAAAAAACTTTGTTCTTTTAAAATAAGTTTACAAATATTAACATTCATATGTTGGATTAATAAATTAGTAAATTCAAATAGATTTTTATAGTCTTTTAATTTAAAGAGGATACTATGATGTTAGTACAGTTAAATCATGTATATTCGTGGAGTAGAAGCACAACAAACATTAACCACATATGCATATGTTTGGCTCTATGTGGACGATGGATGCATGTGCTTCTTCGCATTGATAAGCGTTATCGTACGTGATCAACTATTCGAATGTGGTCAAAGTCAAAGCTCCTGATATATATACACTTTTGTTTCTCTTAGACAATACAAACTAAATATTTGCTTAATCATAGCCAATAATGTCTTCATTTTAATTATGGAAGTGGTCTCTATCATTTTTTTCCTTGACCATCTTGCTCTTTATTTAGATACACAAGCACAGTGAAATTCAATTACGATTATTTTCGGTTCCCTTCGTTACAAAGTCTTCAAACATGTAAGTATAGGGTAAGTTAGAATTTTGTATTCTGCGTTACATGGAAACGGACAGTTAATGACAAACAGTGACATGTGTTTAGTACTAAGAGCATCTCCAGTGAGGGTATGAGGACTATAGTCTCTCACAAAAAAAGAGACAAAATTTATATTATTATATTATATGAGTATGTAAACAGTGTAGAGATTCAGCCAAATCTCTACACTGTTTACATACCCACATAATATAATAATATAAACTTTGTCTCGTTTTTTGTGAGAGACTATGGTTCTCATACCCCTACTTAGACCAACTCCATCGGTAGTTTTTAGCATAAGTATCATACAAAAATATTAATAAAATAATTAAAAGTATGTGAGAGAAAATAAAATTTTTTTCAAAAGATTCTTAGTAAGAGTTTTTCCTTTACAATTTTGAAAGGTTCATAAATCTTTTTTGTAGGTGTCATTATATAATTGGTTCATATTTTTTTGTGATTTAAAAATTAATATTTTTGGTTTTATAGAAACTTTAAGAAGAGTTTATGGATGGAGATGCTCTTAGTATGCTCTAAGATCGTTGGTAACATCGCTGTCTCTCTCTCGCTCCTATCAAAGACAACATTCAATACTCGTACTGTTGCAGAAAACTAATCAAAGAAAGTTACAAGTATCTGCTGCATAACTAAAACGAGTGGTCCAACACCAAGAAACCCGCGGTTTAACTCGTAACTGTTAAAATATTTGTAGTAGTTTATACTTAAAAAAAAAAACTTTAAGACTTTTATATAGAAAGGAAGAGAACAATTAATGAATAATTGGGTCTCAGAGAAAGGTTTTCTTTTACATGCATAGAGAGTAATCCAGAGGTAAATTGGGTGAAATTGTACACATATATAAACCAAATATGTATTAGCTAGTATAATGGTCTCGTGTGTTGAGTTGTGTTTGATCACATGGCAAGGACACGAAGCTCATGTGAGGACATGTGTTTACTGTTCAACTCTCTCTCTCTCTCCACTCTCCTTCAGTCAAACTCCTTCGATCCCTCTTTCAAATCCACATCTACATTTTTTATTTTAATCCCAATAATGGAAAACAAAAGATGTATAGTGTCTATTCTAATAATTCAATGCATCTTCCGAGCGATGTGGGTGATAATTTTATATACAATTTGCATGTTCATATTATCTAATGATCTTCAGCTCCCGTAGGTTCTTCTTCTTCTTACAGCTCTGTAATTTGTCTGCTTCTTCTGTTTCCCATCTCAACGTGTCCATGTGATCTTACCTCATTACCTCTCTCTTTCTCTCTCTCTCTCATTTCCTTCTTTTATATATTATTATCCTCATCATTACTTTCCGAATCTTCACTTCTCTCTTTCTCTTTCTCTTTCTCTAAAAGTCCACTTACACGTTGCTTCGTCTCTGACTTCATAACTAGCTCCGTTACACTGTACGGTCATGGTCTCAGCTGAAACAGCGAGAATAGCGGAGGCTAACATGGTTTTCATGACGGCGGAGGCGCCACCGTCCTTGTCAGGACCTCGCATTTCCTTCTCGGCGGATTTGTCATCATCAGAGAGCGACGGAGATTTCATCTGCATCAACCCGGTGAGAAAAGAAGAAAAAGACAAGAGCTCGCCGGTGAAAGCCGGTGACTTTGAGTTTCTGTCGAACACCCAAACGATGCTTACCGCCGACGAGTTGTTCTCCGAGGGAAAGTTGCTTCCTTTCTGGCAGGTAAAGCATTCAGAGAAGCTTCAAAACGTTACCTTGAAAACAAAAGTCGACAAAGGAGAAGAAGAAGATCACAAAGTAGCGAAAGAGGAGGCTGTTAACAACAACAGCAAGGAGCAGGAGAATAGTAACAACAACAACAGAGGAAGCTGGTTTCTTGACGACGACCCTTCTCCGCGTCCACCGAAGTGCACCGTTCTGTGGAAAGAGCTTTTGCGTCTGAAGAAACAGAGGACCACCACGACGACGACGAATTCTTCAACAAGGGCATCTTCACTTTCGCCGTCGTCTTCTTCGAGCTCGACTTCGTCTTCCTCGAGCTCGATTGGGGATGCGGTGAAGAAGGAGGAGAAAGAGAAAGAAGGGAAGAGAGGTAAGAAAGGTTTAGAGAGGACGAGATCTGTGACTATGAGGATAAGACCGATGATTCATGTTCCTGTTTGTACTCCGACTAAGTCCTCTGCTTCATTGCCTCCTCTGTTTCCTCTACGGCTCCAGAAGAACAGAGTAGAGAGACGAACTTAATTTGATGACCACGAACACCGTTTCGTCTATTTGGCTTTACATTATCTTACCCTTTCGTTTGGTTGGATTTTGTGTGTTTGATGACCTTTGTGATTGAGATCTCAGGTGTGACAGTGTACATGTGAAGACTTTTCATATCCGATGAAAATAAGAAATTCGTCATTGAATACATTCATTTTTATGCTTTTCATTTCACTTTTGTTTTTAGGATCCGAGTCTTTTTTTTTTTTTTTTTTTTTTTTTTTTTTTTTTTTTTTTTTTTTTTTNTAAGCCACAGTTTTGAGTTTATCAGAAAGGATCAAATCTTTGATTAAAGACTTTAGATGATTTGTTAGTTTAAGATCTGAAATAAGTTAAGAGGTACAACAGAGTAAATGCCAAAAAAATAAAATAACGAAAGAGCAAGAAAGCAGAGTAGAGTGATGTGCACATGCAAGTTTCAGATGTTTTGTTTAGATCCCTTTCCTCCTCAGCAAAAAGCCACCAAGTGACTCTGCTCAGCGTTTATAGGAGGACATGGTCCACTTCTTCTGCAACTCTGGCCTATCATTTTTAACCCAAAATCAAACTAATCCCTAAACATAAGTCTCGTACATCATATATCACTCCTCCAATTATTATAATGCCACGCTGTCTTCATTCTTTCCACAAGAATTCAAAAACAGTACAAAGAATGGGACACAGAAACATACAAACAAATTGTGTACAGTACTCTCAGCCTTGGATCAGTATTTTCTCCAATCGCTGTAACTTAATTGTAAGAATGAAACAACATATATATTATGTTACTTTACTCACAGGGTATTTAACAAAGCAACAATTCTCAAATTTTGTTCTGGCTGGCACCGGAAAAATAATTATGGGGTTCTTGCTTAAGCGAATCGGAATGCCTGTTGCCTAGCTCGGAGGTTGAGACAAAAATGGATTACCATAAGTTCTGAAGAAGTTTACATATTAGCAGAGCCGTGCCTAGAGATTCGGAGCCCATAAGCGGTGACAAAAATGAAAACCCCAATAAACCATAATTGTCCAAATTCATATAGAACTAATTCAATCTAAAATATATTTCTAAAAGCTAAAAAACAAAAAGGGGTTTTTCAGCTACAAGGAGTGAATCTTTGATCGAAAAAAGCATACAATATATATGTTGTAATTTAGAAACACGCATTTTGAATAAACAACCAGAGGACTGTCGACCGTAACCTAAGAACAGAACAGCATTTTTCCAGAAGATGTAGGAAAGTTTCCACCTAATTCATTGTTCCAAGTCCCTTTCTATTTGGAATTGAAGGATTCAATTAGCTTTAGGAACCCTAAAACAATATATTTTCTCCTTACACTAATGTGGCTGCCATACGTCATGTTTTGATTCGTTTTGCTCTTGAATGTTTTCTTCCGACTACAAGTCATTCATATGAAGTACTACATTGACTGATTATCTTTACATCTCCGTAGACATTACCTACTTAATACTTAAGTATCTATTAATTATTTTCTTTGATCTCACAGTGAAGAAATCACATTTTGACAAACAAATTATTTAAGATAATGTACAGTATATGCTATATACTGAGAGAAAAACACACAAAAATATATGCAATTAAGTTTCATATATCATAATGAGCTATGAATACAAATCCTTTATCCCTTGTGCTCGCTTTTTCTTTTTCTTTCTTTTCTCCAAAGTTAAAAGCGTGCTCGTGCCTCCGAAGTTTTCATTTCATGTGGTCACCTTCTATAAAGAAATGGTTCCTTTTATCTTCTTAAATAAAAGAAATGCTTCTTTCTTCTCTCATGTATATTTTTATTTCACACTTTCAAACACGTCGTCTTCTTTGTGGCAGACCACAAAAAGTCCAAAAGCCTACTATAATACTTGGTTTTTTTTTTTTTTTTTTTTTTAGTTCTTTATTTATTTGGGATAATGGTGATTATTATTATCATTATTTTTAATAAATCAAGCTTATTATTTTAAGCACTGTCTTTAGTATATGTAAGTCTATGCACAATTCTAGCGGAGTTGAGAACTCGAATAAACTTAAAACGAAAAATTCGAACAAACCGAATGCTTATGTATAAAGACAAATTAGCATTGTGTCTAGAAAATATTCCGAGATACACACATAAAAACTTTCGAATTACATACTTTGTTTGGACAATAAAATAACGTGGATGTATTTTGTGTCCACATTCCTAACTTCGAATTTGAATTTTTGCACTTTCCCTCACAGTACAGTTTACTAAAACAATTAGCAAAACTAAATACAGGAAAACAAACTTAAAGTAAAGGCGTTTTTTACGAAAGTACCCCTGATCTCATTTCTGCCTGGATTGATTTTCAAAACGCTTATTCTTCTTCTCTGATCTCCTCTTCTTCGCATCGTCGTTGTCTGCGTAGGTTGTGAGCGATGGAGCAACAACCGGAGAGGCGAGAAGGCCGGAGCTTCCCGGAGCGTAAGGGACAGAAGAGAAAATTAGAAGAAGGAGCAGCCGCCGCAGAGGATCGAGAGATCTCTGCCTCAACCACCGACGGCGGTCATGTGCTTCTCAGCGAAGTTGCTGCTCAAGTTTCCGTGCTAAACTCCGCCTTCTCTTGGCAAGAATCCGATCGCGCTGCGGCCAAGCGCGCCACTCAAGTCCTGGCCGAGCTCGCCAAAAACGGTGAAGATCAGCCCCCGATCTTACTTATTTTTCTGCGGTTTCTTCATATTTATGCATGACTAGTGACCTCCGATTGTTCAGCAGAAGATTTAGTGAACGTGATTGTCGACGGAGGTGCTGTTCCAGCTCTTATGACGCATCTACAGGCGCCGCCGTACAACGACGGGGACGTGGCTCAAAAGCCGTTCGAACACGAGGTTGAGAAGGGAAGCGCTTTTGCGCTCGGTCTTCTTGCAATTAAGGTTTTGTTCCTCATTTTCTCTCGGTCACCTACTTGTACAGTGTGCTAGCTTCTAAGAACGTAGTTGCCTTTTACGTTATTTTGCTCTAAGTCTAGTTTATTTTAGAAACTTTTGGTAATTGAGCTTTTATAGACGGAGGGGATTATGTATAGTTTGTCTGATCTCGCTGTGGAATTGACTGCTAACAGCCAGAGTATCAGAAACTGATAGTAGACAAAGGTGCCTTACCTCATCTTGTGAATCTGTTGAGGAGAAACAAAAATGGTTCTAGTTCTCGAGCTGTTAATAGTGTTATCAGAAGAGCAGCTGATGCCATCACCAACCTTGCTCACGAGAACAGCAGCATCAAGACCCGTGTTAGGTCAGCATATTTAAGTGATGTCCTCCTTCCGAGATTTGTTTTCTGTACAAGTATCCTCGTGACTTCCAGTTTTTGACTAGCAGGCTAGAAAGCGGTATCCCACCTCTCGTGGAGTTGCTTGAATTTTCTGATTCAAAGGTTCAGCGAGCAGCAGCTGGGGCGTTGAGAACCCTTGCATTTAAAAATGATGATAACAAGAACCAGGTAAATATTGCCATCTTACAGCGTCTACTTAGATTTGGACGGAGCATGATAAATTATTTTATTGCAGATAGTTGAGTGCAATGCTCTTCCCACACTCATTCTTATGTTAGGATCAGAAGATGCTGCTATACATTATGAAGCGGTTAGGAATCTCTTACTGCGTCGAGAGTTTTCATATTCAACTGTTCTGCTACTTATCTATCTATGTGGGATTGACATTGAAATAACCAGTTGGCTGATGCTTTTAGGTTGGAGTTATAGGCAATCTAGTACATTCATCTCCAAACATTAAAAAAGAGGTTCTTGCTGCTGGGGCGTTGCAACCTGTCATTGGTCTTCTTAGGTATGTGGAAACTCGCCATTTTGATTTACGTAGTTAAGCATAGGGATGTTATGGCTTTGACTAAAGCTGAAATTTCTGTAAATCCTACTAGCTTCTCTATTGCTGATGTTTTTCTTTTGTAAGATCCGTTGCTGATAACCCCAAGTTCATTCTTGTGGTTTCTTGACTTTCTCTATTTCAGCTCCTGCTGCCCTGAGAGCCAAAGAGAGGCGGCTTTATTACTTGGGCAGTTTGCCTCAACTGATTCTGATTGTAAGGTACTATTTCATCCCGGGTTTTCTATCCTCGGTCCCTTGCCATTCCCCAAAGCCTAAACTCTTTCTGTTTGTTTATACTAGGTGATAAGTTGTTCTTAGAATATACGATCTCAATTCCTGCTATCTATCATTTCCCCTGATTTATAGGTGTCTTTATTTCATTCTCCACCTCATACTCAAAATTATATATAACTTTGAAGGTGCACATTGTGCAAAGGGGTGCTGTCCGTCCTTTGATTGAGATGCTTCAGTCACCAGACGTTCAATTGAAGGAAATGTCAGCCTTTGCACTGGGTAGATTGGCGCAGGTTCTTGTTTGAAACCTTTGTTAGATTCAGTTTTTTAAAGTTGAGGCATATCCCATTTGAGCGTTGTTAAATTGCAACTTCGCTCTTTAGACTTATAACCATTGAGTTATATTAAATTACAAAACCAATATGTCTTTTGATTTCTAGCATACTCTTTCCCACAGGATTCCCACAATCAAGCTGGTATTGCCCATAGTGGTGGTTTAGGACCTTTGTTGAAGCTTCTCGATTCAAGAAATGGGTCCTTGCAACACAATGCTGCATTTGCTCTTTATGGCCTTGCCGATAATGAGGTGTTCTATATGCTACCTTCTGTATATGTTCTAATCTGGATGCAAAATTTGATGTTAAACCTCATTAAATGGGTTATTGATCCATTTTTCTTCCCCTAGGATAATGTGTCGGATTTTATCAGGGTGGGAGGTATCCAGAAGCTACAAGATGGAGAGTTTATTGTTCAAGTATGTATGGCGTTGTTATCCTTCCTCTACTTTCTGAATCTTCTTTCTAGAATCGTCATACTCCTTTTATTGGCTAGATACTGAAAATTCTTACCTGCTTTAATTGTATTTGTTTTACTCTCCCTTGGGTGTTTATAATATGTATTGTTTTTTTAGGCAACTAAAGATTGTGTCTCCAAAACATTGAAGAGATTGGAGGAGAAGATTCATGGAAGAGTAAGTGAAATACAGTTTGTACACAATTTGTAGTGAAACTGCTATATCCTGGTTGAGTTTCTGAAACTCTGTCGAAGTTTAGCATTTCTCTATTCAACTTATGAGATTTCTGTGCTTTGATTTTCCTTTGTAGGTTTTGAGACATCTGTTGTACCTAATGCGCATCTCAGAGAAGTCTATCCAAAGACGAGTTGCTCTTGCTCTTGCTCATCTCGGTTCACCAGAGGATCAGAGAACCATATTCATAGATGACAATGGCATGTGACAGCCTTTTGATTTTTTTTATGTTAAGACTTCTAAGACGTTAACCATTCAGTTAAAATGTTTGTGGTACAAATTTTCTTATATCAAGTTTTATTTTGACAGGGTTGGAGTTGCTACTCGGTCTTCTTGGTTCTACAAACACTAAGCAGCAACTTGATGGTGCTGCAGCATTGTACAAATTAGCTAATAAATCAATGGCACTTTCTCCAGTTGATGCTGCTCCTCCTTCTCCAACACAAAGGGTGAGTTTCCTTCTTGCTTCAGTTCTCCATTACAAAAGTGGTTGAAATCTCAATGCGGTACTCTGCTTGTCTTTTTGTGACAGGTTTATCTCGGAGAGCAATATGTAAATAATGCTACGCTGTCTGATGTAACGTTTCTAGTCGAAGGTAATCATACTTAATCCGGAAGTCGCAGCAGTCTTGTTAGCTATAAACTCAATATGTAAAAAAGAAAAATCATACTGCAGGAAGGACGTTCTATGCACACAGAATTTGTCTGCTGGCATCTTCAGATGCATTTCGCGCAATGTTTGATGGTGGTTACAGAGTAAGTGAACTGCTACTTTTAATCAGTGTTCCTTGTGGAGGAAATGAAAATATCATTTACTAGCTGTGATGACTATGACCTATGGGTTCATGCTGCTCTGCTTCTCTGGCAAAGGATTACATGGATAATTATGTACATCTTGTAAGCAAATTAGAGCTAAAATGTCTCTCATTCAGTTTGTGTTTTGGTTATACGACAGGAAAAAGACGCTAGAGATATTGAGATCCCGAATATCAAATGGGAGGTTTTTGAGCTAATGATGAGGTATGACAAGCTTCTACGGACTTCTACTCTGTGAGAAAATCTTCATATACACGTAATTGACTTGCAGTTGAATAATGGTTTCAGGTTTATATACACCGGATCTGTCGACATAACAATTGAGATATCACAAGATCTTCTAAGAGCAGCGGATCAGTATCTCTTGGAGGGACTGAAGCGACTCTGTGAATACACAATTGCTCAGGTTAGCAACAATTCTCGCAATGTAAAGTGATGTGGCTTTGTTTATTAAAATCTGACGCGATTGCTTTCGAATGGAAGGATATAACGTTGGAAAACATAGGAAGCATGTACGATCTCTCAGAAGCATTCCATGCAATGTCGCTGAGGCAAGCTTGTATCTTGTTCATCCTGGAGCATTTCGATAAACTGAGTTCAATGTCTTGGTAATATAAATTAGCTCTCTCTCTCTCTCTCTCTCTCTCTAGCGCTCTTTCTCTCATCGCCATTGGTCTGAAACATAGTGAATGAATGGGAAAATGCAGGCAGAACGAGCTGGTGCAGCGAACAATACCAGAGATAAGAGAGTACTTTTGTAGAGCTCTAACAAAGTCTACTACAAACCTGCAAAGCTTAAGGCTGTAGAATGTGGAAGAAGAAGACTGGCACCTAACTAGAGAGGTAAGTAGACAAGGATTATATAGAGAGAGCCGCCATTAGAGGGTCTTTATCGTCCTGTCATGTCCTATCCTGAGTTGTTTTAGTTACTTGTTGTGCGCTTTGTTCATTGTATTGTATTGATCTCTTCTGATCACAATCGGTCTTTCAAAGAAGTTGCCACCTTTTCTCCAAAACACCATTGTGGTGAACTTCCACTATTCAATTCAAAATCCACGATTGTCTCCAGTGACTTGTGGCTTGCGATGATTAGATATATGTACATTGTTAGTGTGACGAATGAGTTCATGTTTGAATGATTAATGACGTAATCCAACAGGTGTTTGATTAAAATTTAAAAAGAAAAGCAAAATTAACATTGTTGAGACTAATAAACGTAATTACCTTAAGATAATATTCCAATTAACAGAAAACAGTTAAAAAAGTATCAAAATACTTTCCTAGAGCATCAAAATTACAACGTCGATTATAATCTACAACGAGTAATGTTTTGGTCATGTTGTCACGACGAATTATTATTATTATTATTATTATTTTTCTTTGTTTTTCTGAATACTTTATGGTGTAATAATTAAGAGTCTACAGACTTTGGTTCAACGTGGGAGGGAGATTTTAATTGAAAGAGCACCGGCGATATTTTTTTTTTTCTTTCTTTCTGGGATACCTGAAAGTAGAAACCCTAACAATTCATTTCGCAGCCAGAGAGTCTCAGAGCTCCGAGATTCGCCCAATCCTCATCGGTTAGGTACGCTTTTCTCTTTTCTGTTTACTCTCATTGCAAACGGAGACTTCGTATGTTCCGATGTTACTCTGTGTTTAGCACCGATGTTCCTTCCTCGGTGTTCAGATGCTTTTTCTGTGTTTAGCACCGATGTTCCTTCCTCGGTGTTCACGATTAGATGCTTTTTCTGTAACCTATCCACTTGGGAGAGTGATGTCCGATCTCTACGATTTTTGTCCTTAAATCTCTATTTTAGATTTATGCACAGCATTAGATTCAGTGTCATGATTTCTCTTTTCCGATTCATCCACAAAATCTTTCTGCTCTCAAAAGCCATTCCTCTGGGCTTAATGTTATTGTACACCATAGAGCCTCCACTGATTATCTAGCTTTTTTTTTTTTTTTTTTTTTTTTTTTTTTTTTTTTTTNTTTTTTTTTTTTGCAGTGATAAAATCTCTAAGTTTGCGATTATGGCTGATACACTTGATTCCCGACCTCATGCATTTTCGATTAAACTGTGGCCGCCGAGTTTACCTACAAGGCAAGCTCTTATTGAGCGCATTACGAACAACCTATCTTCCAAGACCATTTTCACTGAGAAGTTCGGTAGCTTAACCACAGAGCAGGCTACGGAGAATGCCAAGAGGATCGAGGACATTGCTTTCTCCACCGCAAACCAACAGTTTGAGAGGGAGCCTGATGGTGATGGTGGCTCAGCTGTACAGCTTTACGCCAAAGAATGCAGTAAGCTTATCTTGGAAGTTCTCAAGAAAGGCCCTGTTGCTAAGGTTGCCACAAGAGAATCGATTCCCGAAGAAGAATCTGCTTCTCCCCGTGAAACTGTGTTCGACATCTCCAAAGGCCAACGGGCTTTCATCGAGGCCGAGGAGGCTGAGGAGCTTCTCAAACCGTTGAAGGAACCTGGCAATGCTTACACTAAGATATGCTTTAGCAACAGGAGTTTCGGCTTAGGAGCTGCTCGTGTCGCTGAGCCTATCTTGGCGTCTCTGAAAGATCAGCTTAAGGAAGTTGACTTGTCGGACTTTGTTGCTGGACGTCCCGAGGTTGAAGCTCTTGATGTTATGAATATATTCTCTAATGCACTACAAGGCAGTGTTCTCTCGTATCTCAATTTGTCAGACAATGCATTGGGTGAGAAGGGTGTTAGAGCATTTGGGGCACTGTTAAAGTCTCAGAGCTCTTTGGAAGAGCTGTATTTGATGAATGACGGTATCTCTAAGGAAGCTGCACGAGCGGTCTCCGAGTTGATTCCTTCAACAGAGCATTTGAAGGTCCTCCACTTCCATAATAACATGACGGGGGATGAAGGCGCGGTTGCGATTGCAGAGGTTGTCAAGCGTTCACCACTGCTGGAGAATTTCCGGTGTTCTTCCACAAGAGTCGGCTCAGAAGGGGGAGTCGCTTTGTCAGAAGCACTTGAGCATTGTACTCATATGGAGAAACTTGATCTGCGGGATAATATGTTTGGCACAGAAGCTGGAGTTTCTCTGAGCAAAACTCTTTCAAGCTTCAAGCACTTGACTGAGCTTTACTTGAGCTATCTAAACCTGGAGGATGAAGGTGCAGTAGCCATAGCAAACGCTCTCAAGGAGTCTGCTTCGCCCATTGAAGTTCTAGAGATGGCAGGAAATGACATAACGGTGGAAGCGGCTTCAGCTATCGCGGCCTGTGTAGCAGCAAAACAGGAGCTGAACAAGTTGAATTTGTCTGAGAATGAGCTGAAAGATGAGGGATGTGTCCAGATTGCAAAGAGTATGGAAGAGGATCATCCGAAACTGGATTACGTTGATATGAGCACCAATTACATAAGAAGGGCCGGAGCGAGAGCCCTGGCTAATGTTGCTGTTAAGAAAGAAGGATTCAAGCTGTTGAACATCGACGGGAATATCATATCGGAAGAAGGCATTGAAGAAGTTAAAGAGATGTTCAAGAAATTCCCAGATTTACTGGGAGCGTTGGACGAGAACGATCCTGATGGAGAAGAAGAAGAAGATGATGATGATGAGGAGGAGGAAGACGAAGAAGATGAAGAGAAGGAAGGCAAGGGGAGTGACGAGCTGGAATCAAAGCTGAGGAAGCTTGAAGTTAATGAGGATGATTAAGTCTGTAATGTTGGTAATAATTTTCAATGTTTATCATTGGGTTTTGTACCAGGATGGTGCTACAAAGACTAAGAAATATTGAGACTTTGGTGTTAGTTTTGTTTTTGCCTATAATCTTGTTGCTTTCTTCTCTGAGATTTTATCTATGAGGCCATATCCTCATCGGAGACTCTCATCTCACTACCACAAACTCGGTACAAAGGAACAAAAATATCAGAGCAAGAAGATATCACTGAAGCAAAGATATACCGAAATGCTTTTGATGAGTATGTTGATAAATCTGATCTGAATGTGTAATTGAGAAAACAGAAGAAAGAAGTTTCATGGATTTTAGTTTTACATCAAAATCGACCAGCAGAAGAAGATTAACCGAAACGAGTTGAAGAAATCAAAACCCCAAATTTCGATATCCAACAACAAATCCTAGGGAATCAAAACACCAAAAGAAAGAAAGAGAAATCAACATGGATCGCCTAGTTTCAGATTCTCCTACCCTTTCTAGTGCTCGCAGTTTTCATTGCGCTTAGAGCCGCATTCAAAGGAATCGGCGGTGGCTTCCTGTTCTCCTTGGTCATGCTCCTCAGAGAATACCTCGGCGTTGCCTCAACCATGGAGACCACCGTCTTCTTCTTAACCGTTCCTCTTCTCTTGGTGGTCATGGGCTCATGGTTGACACCGAGATTGTAAGGAGTTCCTTTGACTACTCCTCCCTCCGCAGCATCTTCTCCTACCTTCTTCCTCCTCAATCGCTCGTTCCTCCTGGCCGAATACTCCTCGTAGAACCTCCCTCTCTCGAATACCGGAGCAGAGTTTGCGGCCAGATTCTCCAGATTCGTACCCACAGCTCTGGTTTTGATTTCCTCTTTTTCTTCCTCGGCGAACTCTTTCTCCACCATCTTCGCCAACGCGTGAATCTCGCTTGAGATTGAGGTGTAATCCACCGGGAGTTTCGGTTCCAGATCTGCATCGCTCAGTCGCCGTCCCGGCTTCTGGAATTTCGTCATTCCTGATTTCGGGAAGAACCATCAAATTCTTGAAACGAAAGAGAGAGATTGAGATTGAGATTAGATGAAGGAGAAGAGTAATGGAATACCTGGTGGTGTGAGCAGAGATGAAGAGTTGGAGAGGAGGACCTGGCGAGATCGGAGACGGATGGGCGATTTGGGAAGCGGTGGTTTCAGGTAAGAAGATCTCATCCTCGACATTTTGGTCAAGAGAGATAGATTGAGATATTGTTTGGTTTCTTATTCTTCTTTTCTTTCTGTGGGTTGGTGTGGGGCGGAGGAGGAGGAGCGGCCTCTAACGGTTCTATTTTTTTATCGGACGGCTAAGATTTCTCCATATTCAAATGGAAAGGGTTTTTAATTGTTCCAAATAGAAAAAGGTCAAAAGTGAGGAAATAAATGTTCAAAACCGTTCTCAACATAAATATTCTTTCATTAAATATCTTACCTTGTTATGAGGATTCGCCTTAATTAGTAAAAAATTACGAAAACAATTGTATAATGAGTGTAATTCACAATTCTTTTAGCAATAACAGTGGCATTGTGCGCCACGAGCAAAGAGGTTTGCAAAAACCGCCTCTGTTATTAACAAGACACCAACTGTTGCATCTCTTTTTGTCTTGGTGCGTTTTGCACGCTCCAAATTTCGAATGTGTGTTAAAGCACACTGAGCTGTCGGATCCTTCAACATCTATAAAATCCTAACAAAGATTTTCCATCTTAATTAAATCAAGAACCATGCACGTAGAGATATATTGTACATATATACTTTGCTTTGCTGCTATGTTATATCAATATCTCATACGTGCATAGCTAATTATATACTAGTTATTATATTATTTTCTAGTTTCATCTTCATACTGATCATTTTTTTTTTTCCGTTGTCTCTACTTTTAGGGCAATCCAAACAGTAATTAAATTTGTAAAACACGAAATAATAGAATTTGATTTATATCTAGATCTGAATTTGCAAAGTTTTATGGGATGATTATGAAAAAAAATAGTTATTCATCTTCTATGATTAAAAGAAATGTAAAAGAAAAGAGCCTAGTGTAAGGCAAGGAATTAACAATCTGACAATGGTTAAAGTACAGTGGCAAGAAGACCCAAAACAAAAAGAAAAGATTTGTAATAAGAACACGTTGAGGAAAAGTCCAATCTCGAATGTCTTTAATACTTGTAGAGACTTCTTCTTCTCAGTTTCATCTACTTCCTTTTGAGCTTCTTTTACCTCTAGAGTCAGATGAAGAAGTCATAGAAGAGTATCTTGACCTTGTCTTCTTCTTATGAGTATTCCAACTGAATCGTGGCTTCTTCTCATTTTCTTCTTCACTCTGTTTCCCACTCTCCTCCATTCTTTCTTCTTCTTCTTCTTCTCCTTCTTCTTCTTTCTCTTCACTTCTGCTGGACTCTACCTCTACCTTGAACCCATTATCACTCATTGGTGTGTCCGTGCTGTTCGTGTTCCTTCTTCTCCTTCCTTTCTGAGAGACTTTTATTGCATCTTCTTCTCCATCTTCACTCTCCATCGCTTCCATCCACTGCGATTCGCTTAACGAGTCGCTGTACACTGCTTCTTTTCGTTTCCGCTTACCTGTGACGCTACCAAAATGTGATTTCGAAGTCTTAGACTCGTCTTCTTGAGTCTGTGAAGTGTAAGCCCACTCAGGAACTTCCTTCTCTTCCATCAGACGTGTCTTGTACTTCTCCTTTTGACGTCTTTCCTCGTCCATTTGTTCAAACATCCAAAACTCATCCTCGGTTCGGGCTGTGAGCCGGTTAATCTCTCTTTCACTCGGCACATCTGTCCCCAGCGAGCTCGTTCCTTTGCTCATGATCTCCTCCAGCATCTCTCTTCGGTCTTGAGCTGTTGATGATTCAAAGGGTTCATTAGCATTCAGCACAGAAGTCATGTTTAGTTGATAAGAATTTAGGCGTGGTTTTACCAGTAGAAGTTGTGTTGAACAGTCCTGCTTGTATGACTTTGGCGTCAATGCCCATCTTTTGCTTTGCACGCTCCAATATAACTTCTTCAACGGAGCCAATACTAACCAAAACAAACACTCTCACTTCCTTCTTCTGCCCTATCCGATGGGCACGATCCTCCGCTTGCTGGTCCATTTGTGGATTCCAATCACTGTCAAATATAATTACAGTGTCTGCAGTTTGCAAGTTCAAACCAAGACCACCGGCACGTGTGCTCAGAAGAAACATGAAGTAAGGAGAGTCCGGTTCGTTGAATTGCTTCAATAAAGTTCCTCTTTGGTCTGTCTTTGTGGTACCGTCGAGCCTGAGGTACTTGTAGTCATTGAGCGTCAAGTAAATCTCGAGAAGATCGATGAGACGCGTCATTTGAGAGAAGAGAAGAATTCGGTGTCCAGCTTTTTTCAGTTTTGGAAGGAGGCGATCAAGGAGCTCGAACTTCCCTGAAGCTCTCACAATCTCCGGCTTCTTCCACATGTCATAGTCTCTTCCAACAAATAGGTACGGATGGTTACAACACTTTCTTAATTGCATTGTCAGATTCTGAAGACTTTTTGATTTCCCCTTCACTGCACATAAGGACTCCTATCAGCAATATTAACTTCCTGAACAAATTCTGGAGGGAGTAGAATTTAAAGTTTCAAACTAACCCGTTTGGAGACCGACTCTGCCTACGTCTGTGACTTGTTTGTAATACAATTTTTGCCAAGCCGACATATCACACTTGAGTATGACCTGTGTCTTTCCAGGTAGAAATTTCTCAACTTCACTTTTCTTTCTTCTCAGTAGAAACGGCCTTATGACCTGAAAGCGACAGAGAATGTTGTTAAGATTGAGTTCTTTGCATAAATACTTTAATGGAAAGATAGATGCATAATAAAACTCACATGATGCAGACGATTAATCATCAACAGCTCCTCTTCATCAGTAAGATTGGCACTACCACGTTCTGCGAAAGGAGGATTAAACCATTCTTCGAAATTCTGAACTGAGTTAAAGATGTGAGGAAGGAGAAAATTTAGCAGCGACCATAGTTCCTGCAGACTGTTCTGTATGGGAGTCCCAGTTAATAGAAGTCTGCGCTTAATACGGTAGCTGCATCCAGGAAACATAGTGTTAGCAAATATTTTCAAATTTCCTTTGTAACAACGTAACAACCAGTGAACATAATTCACTAATGCGTAAGAAGGCTTGTCTAAAAATTTCCATTAAGATACATACCCTCCTGCCCTTATAGTCTTTGCAAGAGCACATTCATGGTTCTTCAGCCGATGTCCTTCATCAACAATCATGTAGTGCCAGTCAACTTTCTTCAGAAATGATTTATCTTTCATGATATGATCGTAGTGGGTTATCAATACGTTAAATTTTCCTCCTTCTGCTATTCTTGCGCTTATTTCTTTTCTTCTCTCTTTCGGTCCATCGTAAAGAAAAGCGGCAATGCTGTCAAATGGACAAAAATGCAGCAATTTTCACTTCACACACAACACTCATACCAATGCAATCAATGGGGGGGAAAATAAGGTTGCTAATAACATACCTCGGAGCCCATGTTGCAAACTCATTAACCCAATTCGGTAGCACGGCTTTCGGAGCCACTATCAGATGAGGCCCATGCACATCTTTATTCTCAAGAAGATACGCAATCAATGCAATTGTTTGGATAGTCTTTCCTAAACCCATCTCATCAGCCAAAATTCCATTATAGTTGTTGTTGAATAAAGAGACCATCCATTGAAGCCCTTCTATTTGGTAGGATCTTAGTTCTCCACCTTGTAGAAGGGATGGCTGCTTCGTCACCTGTTTAAAGAAAAAAATGATAGCTGAGTTAGACACACTTCACCATACTCCATATTAAGTACTAGAAACAATCAAAATTACCTTATCTTGTATCGAATGGATAGCCAAGTTATACTGCCTCTCGCCTTGTAGTAAGTCGTTGGAATCGTCATTATTGTCAGACTCAATGATCTCAATATCATGGGGTGTTTCATTCCATTGAGCATCAACTTCAGATAAGTCAGATTCTGAGCCTTTCAATAGGTTGACGCCTTGTGAAAGGTTGGCATCTTTCTGACGCTGGATTGCAGCACCCAAACTAACAAAGATTTTGTTCGTCTCCTCTAGAAACAAGGTTAGTTTTTCATTCTTACTCTCCTTTGCTAGTTTCATGTATGCCTCTTGATCATCAGATTTAAGGGCCATGATCCTTAGTTTCTCAGTTCGGGTAGCACGTTGCTTTTGTCTTCCATGCCAGGCCTGTTAGATAGATAGAGATAAATAACAGTAATATTGAAGGATAACTTAACTATGTCCTGGGTTCAAGCCCCACCTAGTGTGTGTTTTAAAATGTTGGCAAGAAAAATGAGCAATGAAAAACATTATGCCAGGGATATCATAATACCTGGACACCATCATTTCTTTGCTTACGACGTTTCTGAGACATCTGAATTTGCAACTGGAATTCACGAACAGCATCGAGTACTTGTGCAAAGAATTTCCTCTGTGTTGTTTCAATCAGATTCTTCTCCTCTTCTTCTAATCTTGATAACCTCTGAACAACGACTTTGAAGGCATCAGCAAGGAGTTTAAGAAAATCAAAACCAAGTATCAGCATAAATCGCAACCAGCTATTGTGGACTAGACTTGCACACTTGTACTAAATCCATCAAACAAAATAAGAACCTACTTGTAAGATATATAATCACAAGTCATATTATTCTCCTGCTAAAAGGTACTTATGGCGGCTATCATCTCTAGAACACCATCAGTTTCCATTCAAAGAAGTACTTCATCATTAGAGGTAAGAATATAAAATCTGGGAGCAAGAAAATCTGCAATTGGATAAGATACTTGTGTAAAGAAACCAAACGACCTCGGCATCACGCTTGTTTCTAAACTGATCATCAGCTTCCATAGCAAAAGGGTGTCCAGCCCCATAAAACTGGCGAGGCAACCGCATCATTCGCCAGTCGTATAGTTGGTTTTCAGGACGTGCACACTTCAAACGCAGCCAGTATTCCGCGCTCACCTCGTCCCGAACCTTGCATTGCAGTTCTCGTAGCTGCCAATACACCAAGACACAGTTCTCAACAGTGTCAAGGAAACCATATTCGAAACGGTGGCATACAATAAAAAAGAGATCACTCTAGCTAGTGTCACACATACCTTAAGCCCATAAAGCTCAAGCAAGCATTTATTCTGCACGTGTTCACCTCTAGTGGAAGGTAATCCTGAGTCAAACACGAGAGTGAGCACACAGGACAACTGAGATAATTTGCAGCAAATTAGCAATCACCTTCAAGTTGAGATAATCGGTGTTGGATATGATTCTCATGCCGAGTTTCCTTTAATTTGGTCAGTCGAGAGGCTGATTCACAGTTTGGCCGCTGCTTCAAAATTGCATCTTCGAACTCCCTCATCAAATCACCTCCACAGGGAGTCGAACGGGTTTCCTGCAAATAAAAACTCTCTAAATCATAGAACCAGCAAATTCGATCTACAACCCGCATATCGAATCACGAAAAATACACGAATCCGAAGAGGGAGCGAGAGGAAAGGAAAGGAACAGCTTACAGGAGGAGGCATCGGAGAGGCATCGGAGAGGGAGGCATGGTAGATGGAGGAAACGGAATCGTAAAGGTGAGGAGGCAAGAGGAGGTCGCGAGAAACGTAGTTGAGAGCAGAGATGAGAGATCTGGTCTTCTCGACGGGATCGTCGTCCCGAAGAAGACTATCGCTCTGCTTTTCTAGCTGCTTCACCATGGCGGGAATTTTCGCTTGTTAGATTTCAACTGTCAAACAGATTTTTTTTTTTAGTTTTTAACTTTGCTGTTGTTGTTTGTTGTTGCCGTTCTGTTGTTTTAGTGAGCCCCAAAAGACACACGAGACGGGAAGAAAATTGAATTAGGGCTCTCGAACGCACGCGCACCGTTCTATTTCGACACCATGTGGATTGATAACCCAGCGGTTTCTTGCGGTTTTACGGAATTACCCTTCTCTCTTTTGGGCCGGGCTCTGTGGCTCAGTTAAATACTTAATATTAGTTAATGGGCCCACTCAACAAAAAGTTATTCACTGAGACAGTTGTATTAGATTATATTCGCTTTGTTAGATAAATTGCTTAGTAACATTATTAACAAAAAAAAAAAAAAAAAAACTGGCGATACAGAAGCAAAAAGTAGAACATCTCTCTATCCAACAAATCAATTTTCACTGTAAAGATGAATAATTGTCTTCTGTCACCATTGGATGAACAATTAGTCAATTACATACCCAAAACTGGTATAGTATGATCGTATGAAGAGAACATGAACTTGATCCAAATTCTAAAACATGAGCTACAAGTTCTCTCGACATATAAGTTACATTACATCTCACACTCTTGTTAAAAAAACCTCAAATCTATGAGACCAATAGCTTCTTCAGCGACGACTCTTTTATCAAAGCTTCAATCAAGTCTTCTCACTGCCCTGTCAATGGGTTCTTGGAAGTACTGAAGTGATATAAACATCGCTTCCTGCATATTCATCGCACAATATTTTCAACTCAATCATCAAGGACATACCAAACACAAGTCCCATTTCGTTTTACAAGAAAAAACCCAAAACTCAACAGAAAAACAAAATCCACAGATACCTCTGTTCGAATGGTTCGGCTCCCTTGATGTGGACAAGTATTCAGGTATATATCAAACGCTTGTCGAACGTTTTTGCCCTATATAACAAAATAATTCCTTTCTTAGTGTCCATATCAAATACACACAACAGGCCAAAACAGCCTTGTATCTTTGACAACTTTGGAATCTCTGTGAGAGATAAAATGCTGAATAAGAGGTTTCTCTAATAGAGGTTTTTGGATCCTATAAGGACATAAAAACAAATTTACCTTATACTGATTATCTTCTTCAACACTTTCTTCAAGCCCCGCGAGTCCACCAAATGCAATCAATAGGTGCCTATGATTTTCATGCCACAGCAACCATCAAAGTCAGCCCCCCAAAAATCAAACTGCTAATGATGTGTTTAGACATAAACCTATACCATGTTAGGGGCAAATGAGATTCACCTAAATGTTGGTATTTTCAGCTCTGATGAACTGATTACCAGGCCGTGCTCCGAGGTACCGATCAAATAATCGTAACCACCCTGCTTTTTGGTATTAGGAAACAAGGTTATGCAGGATCATATCATATGATCTAATTCATAGAAGGACGAGGAGCAGGGTATCATTATTATTATTACCTCGAAAGGGCACTCTTTGAAGACTGAACTTAAGTGTGATGCATATCGTACTTTGTATCCCCAATACATTCCCGCTTCTTCTCTTGGCTTCGAGGGCGGAACAATCTGGCGTACCAAATCTAGATGAACAGAATTAAAAATGTATAAACTTAACAGTTTATATCTAGGTGACGATTCTCTGAGTGAAGGAAGATTTGAGAAACAAGGTAAATGATCTTTTTCTTAACTGAAGTTTGATGACAGATGAGTATAAAAGCTTGAAAAGAATATAGAGACTATCAGTACCTAAATCGCGGTTAGTTCCCATGCCTACCGTGACTCTAACTCCTGGACTAAGCACTTGATCAACAACAACACTCTGCATTGGATAATATAAAGGGTTAAAACAGATCCGTCTGATATATCCCAATTTGAGAGGAAGTAACAAATACCTTGCTTAAACCCACATCAACCATTGTACCCTCAGAGTTTGGAGCTTTTTCATTAAGCGTCACACCTATAAGGTTATCATTTTCGCAAAACAAAAGTGAAACCACAATATCACAGCTTTTCTACAACAAAGATAGGTAGTAGGCTTGATTCATCATATTTCTCCACACCAGCTTCTTGTAAGACATTAGGTATATTTCATACGGTAGCTCTAAAGATGTAATACGCAATGGCTGATTAAAGAAATCTTATTGGGTGCCTTATGAAACTTATATAGATTACCTTCACGGTATTGTTCCCACTCGTGCTTACGCAGATGGTGAGGAGCATCAACAGGTGGCAACATACCCTGTTATACGATCACACAAAGCAAACAAAATCTGGTCACGAAATTTGAATACAAAAGTGAGAAAATTGAAGGAAACGAGAGTATAGTAGAAAAGTAAGTACACACCACATATCTAAGATCATTTTGCTTGGGGAAGAGAGATTTCCTCAAATATTGTGGTGTCTCTAGATACTTCAAGATACGAACCAGAAAGGACGCACCACTTTCATTGCTATCAGAGTCCAGTTCTGAGCTGCTCTTGTTGTCGAACACTACAATCTGTGCAACAAAAAAAAAAGAAGCTGTTGAATTCAGCACATTTTGCGACTCGAGAGCTCTGTATAATGGAAAGAAGAGGACTAACATACCTCGTCGATTCGGAAAATTGTGGCTGCGCGAGAAATTTGGCCGGCAAGCTGAGAAATGTTGTTAGAAAACACGAGTTTAATTACTAGTAGAAATGGAAGAGAGAACTTGAAATTCTCCGGGAAGCCAAAACAGAGAGAGATCTTACGCGTGAGGCGAGCTCGAGTGACTGTGTGTTGTGGATGATGGAACCAGCTATGGCTATACTAACAGTGGGTCTGTCGTCGTTTTTCTTTTCTTCTACATTTCGCTTTTCTTCCTCTTCTATTTTGGTTTGCCCCGGCTCAAGCTCAAGCTCCTCCTCTTGGCTTTTCTTCTTCTTTCTCTTCTTCTTCTCCTTCTTCGCGTCTCCGTCGAGGTTCATCTTTTGCTCCGGTTCCATCTCCGGATCGTCATGGCTTCTCTTCTTCTTCTTCTGCTTCTTCATTTTAGAGTCTCCATCGACTCTTGTCGTTGGGTCTAGCTCCGATTCCGGCTCAGGCTCGTCTTGACTTCTTTTGTTCTTCTTCCCCATTTTTGCCGCCGGCGACTGCAACCGCGGCGAATTTCGCAGGGTTTATGTATTTTAGGTTGTTTCTGAATTCATGGGCCTCTATTACCTTTATTGATTGGGCCTATTTACGGCCTATTAATAGTGACGTGGTTTTTCAAGGTAAGACAAATTTTGCTTGTATACAAATTGACGTTTTTAATTTTAGGTGAACTTATTTCTTACGACAGATTTAAATCTCACGTTCTGTTTGATACTACATTTTATTTAACCCATTCTTTATCAACGTTTATGATCTAACCATTTCTTCACGGAAACAACAACATAATTATACCAGATGGTTGACAGTTATCTGGAAATTGATAGAGAATTTTATATTTCTAATTTTATTAATGCTCAAAAGGTATTGGTTTAACTGTAAACCATGAGCTACGCAACAAAGAACCATAAATAGTTTTTTTGCCAGATGGCACCGCCCTATTGGACGAAAATACATTTCCCAAGGAGTCATAGAACTCTAAACAGAACCCCACCCTCATTGGCGGCGCGTGCTTCAACGTTTCCTCGCAGCGGCGCTTTCCGCACGGGTCTTGAGCCATGTCAGCATGTCACCATAAACCAGATCGACATTCTCCTCCGTTTCCCCGATCATTTGATGCCACAACTCGGGGTAGATCTTAATCGTCTTGTCCTTGCTGCTTGCTCGGCGGTGAAGCTCCTCGACACACTCTGGGTCGCAGATGACGTCCCCGCTGCCGTGCACGATCAAAAGCGGAACCTCCACCTCCTCGAACCTCCCCTGCAGCTCCTTGCAGATACGGATCAGCTCATAAGCCGTGGCGGCGCGTGGTCTCGCCACCGTCCTCCTAGGACTAGCCATCGCAAGCTTCCTCTTCCATGGCTCCTTGAAGGAAACCTCGGGGATCGATCCGCGAGTGGGGATGACGCGCCAGGTAGGGATAAGGTTGGCGACGACGAAGAGCAAGTGCTCCAACGGCCACTGCGGCTTGAATTTGGCGCTGATGCCACACATGGCACCATTGAGGATGAGTCCATCCCAGACGCCCTTCTGGCGGAGCGAGATGTAGAGCGCGATTGCGCCGCCGAGGGACTCGGAGTAGAGAAAACACGGCAGATCCGGCGTCTCCTGACGCTTACGGAAGTCATCGAAGAACGAGATACAGTCATCGACGACGGGATTGATGTCAGGGATGTGAGCGATGAGTCCGTCGGAGAATCCATGGCCTTGGTGATCAATTGCGCAGGTGATAAAACCATATTTCGCAAAGAGGATCGAGGTGAGCTGGAGGAACCAACTGGTTTCTCCGGTGAAGCCATGAACCATGGCAATGATACCGATTGGACGAACTGGAGGGAGTGGAGACCACCACTGGGTGAAAAGCTTGAGGCCACGAGGGTTGGTGATGAAGGCAGAGGAGTGGCTGACGGAATGCTTCGCGTAGAATTCTTCGGCGGAGAGAGAGCCAAAGGGACTGCGCTCGTCGGCGTCGGCGATTGGATGCAGAGGCATTTTTGTTTTTTTCCGTCAAAAATCTTTGAGGAAGAAAAGAGTGTGTGGGGTTTGGTTTACCGTTGAGGATTAAATGAGGTTTTGATAAATGAGGGTAGGATCTGGTGGTGTAGCGACACATGCTTTTAACGTGGACGCGAACTACTCCTGATTTTGGGCCCGCTTTGTTATCCAATTTCTAATCTATGATCTATCTGTGTTTTTTTTTCTTTTCTTTTCGACAGCAAAAATCTTCCTGTGATTTGTTTGTTTTTACTTTTCTTAATTCACATTTGAAATATTCAGTCGGATAAGCCAATAATATTGGGTCAAATTTCCGATTTAGGTAGTAGGATATGATAGGAAATAAATCTCAGAATATTTTTGTTTCATTCCATCTAAATCAGACAGATCGACATATCAAACATTTTAATTCCGACTAGGCAGATTTGTTTCCAAAATCATTATGTTTACCACACTGCATTTTTAGTTGGTAATATGAGAATTATTTTAGAAGTTCTACCTCCACTTTACAAATCACTTTGGAGCCCCCATTTTCACATTTCCAAAAATATATCATTTGATAAAAAAAATATTTATCTCTTATTTATGTATTGATTCTTACTATTAGTTGTTCACAAAATGATTTTTAGTTGATTTGTCTTAGGCCTCGCTGATTTCTTGTCTAACTGTGAGTATCAACCAAAAAACCAAACTTTTTTGACTTCTTCTTTTAAATCTATTGCCACTGTATTATAACATTTGCTTTCATGAATTTTTTTCAAGTATTGAAGCTCCCGAATGGGCAGAACAAACCTCTTCTTTACCTTTTTACACTGGTTCCTACAGTTATGTTGAGGTTGATAAACAGGATTGGTAAATAACTTTGGATGAATGAAAAATTGATAAAAAAAAAAAAAGACATTACCTCGATGTGCAAAAATTGAGCAGATTTGATCAAGACCGTGCGGACAATGAAAGATATTCATTATGTTATTGGCAAATGGCAAAGCAAAACCAACATCGAACTCGAAAATGATCCCACCGAGGCCGAAGTGAATGTGACAAAAAAGAGGAGGGGAGGGTAAATACTTGTTGAGTCGTTCATGGCATCATTGACCGAAGTGTAAGAAACCCGAGTAGTAGCCAGCGCAACTCCCTTTGATCTTGCCACCCACTCATGCTTGTAGTTCTCCGATGAGATCATGAACTACATTAGACACCTTGAGCACCTCTCACTCTTGAACACTCTTCTCACGATACAAAAATGTGTTTTTGCCAGAAATGGCCACGGTCAATAAAGCATAACCATAATTACGTAAATAATTTATTAATAAATGAGAGAGTCGCTGTCGGTTAAACCAAAATTATATAAATAATTTATTACAAACCAGAGTTGCTATTATGAAAACTCTTTATAAAATAAAAAACCAGAGTCGCTGACGATTTATCGGGTTGTTGTGGATTGGTTTTTTTGAGTTGGTTTGAATTGGGAGGATGTTTTGAATTGGTTTGACGGAACTGAAAAAAAAAATATATATAAGTGATTAGTTTGAGGAAACTTAAAAAAAAAAAAGTGGAAATGAATAAGAAGACGTTTGGGTAATTGTGGTTTTGTTCGACTAACTAGTGATCTATGGTACTGTTTTATTTTCAGGAGATGAGAGGTTCACGATTAGTTGGGATTAACCCTTAAAAAAACCTGAACTTATTTAAATTTGCTTTAAAAAACCACGAACTTTTAATGTTGCCAGAAAAATACCCAATCTATTTTTCATTGTCATTTTAATTCACAGACTTTCGAATATCAAAAATTTGACAAAACATTTTAGTAAACGCTTAACTTTTAAATGCTGCAATTAAATTGGCGTTTACATTCCCAAATCGATTTTATCCCCAATTCCTTTAAAACCCTAATTTTCCTAACTCTTCCACTCGATTTCTCTTCCAGACAAACCATCATCATCTCTTTCACAACATCAAAACGTAAATCCTAGAATGCGTACCGCTTCTTCTCTGACTTGAATGTGCAATCTCACCCGTCTTAGATCTATGGCTCTCGATTCTTCCGGCAAACAACCCGAGCAGCAACAGCAGCAACCACCGCGAGCCTCCCCCAGAATCGGCGAGGCGGGATTGAAACTCCGTAAAACCCCAAACGAAGAGCATGAGCCTGATAGCTATGATGATCTGCAGCTGGACTTCAGTCCGGTTATGTTCAGCTCGCTCGGGCGCTACTTGCCGGAGCAGGTTCTCAATTCGTCCCGCAAAGACAAGGCTCATTTCATGAGGGACCTTCTTCTCCGATACTCACCTGACACTGAGCGAATCCGGGTAAAGATTCTATCTTTCTTCGCCATTTCCGATGTTTCGAGCTCCCATTTCTTCAAATTGAGCTTGAATTCGTACTTCATTTCTTGTTCCGAAAACAGATTCAGAAGCATAGAGAATACAGGGAGAAAATCTTGTCTTCTTATCAAGTTAATTTTTGTGGGGAAGAGATTGAACCGAAATCTGTGGGGAAGAGATTGCAATCGGTTGGGAAGAGATTGAAAGAGGAGAAGACCCAAAAGGTTGAAGAAAGGACGAGTCTAACAAGAGGACGTCTCCAAGATTTGCCAATTGTAAATCGAGTTAGTTTATTTTAGCTTTATCGAAATTCTTAGATCTAAATCTAATGGTATAGTTTATAAAATGCAATTTAGTTTTTGGATCTCTCTTGTAGAATTCGACTCACTGATTATGTTCTTATAAAATATGAATTTTTCTGGGTTTTTTTTTCAATTTATCATGAACTGCATCTTTGTGTGGAACAATTCCAAATTCGTAGTGAAAAAGAGAAACTAGAGTATTGGAAGAGAAATCGAGTGGAAGAGTTAGAAAAATTAGGGTTCTAAAGGAATTAGGGATAAAATCGATTTGGGAATGTAAACGCCAATTTAATAACAGTGTTTAAAAGTTAAGCGTTTACTAAAATGTTTTGTCAAATTTTCAATATTGGAAAGTCTGTGAATTAAAATGACAATGAAAAATAGATTGGTTATTTTTCTGGCAACGTTAAAAGTGTTCGTGGTTTTTTAAAGCAAATTTAAATAAGTTTAGGTTTTTTTAAGGGTTTTTCCCCGATTAGTTCCTATTGATGAACATCAACTAATATTGGTCATTTAACCAGCTACAATATTTATTTATTTATTTTTCAGCTATCTTATGTGTGTTATATGAAAAAACTGGTATTTCATATCAAACTCGTGCTATGCTTAAATCAAATTACGTGTTTTCATGTCAAATCAAAGTATATCGACTTTGAATGTAGATAATTTCTTATTGAGCTATATTGCTTAAATCAAAATGCGAAGTTAGTCCGACAAGATTGCGAGATTAAAATCGGCCCAATAAGCCTGGATCTACCACACTGGTCAAGCTTCATGGGCGCGTGAAGGCCCACGCGAAACCTTTGGTTCGAAAACGGGGAAATCCCATAAAAGAAAGAAATAGGAAGAAGAAATCGCGTTTTATCATCAACCCCCCATTGTTACTTCCGCTCTCCACGGTATCTGCCGAACAAATTCCGATTGGGACAAGGACAATCGAAGACCAAGAGCAGCAACCCGTGCTGATTAGGGTTTCTATAGATCGGACTTGCGATGAGATCTGCCTTGTGAAAACGTGTAGGGCAGTGGTTAGTCGCTAAAAGATATGGAATCAGAGAGCGTCAAGTTTGGAGGTAAAATTTCAATTTCGTTCAAGCTTTAGCTATTCCTGCACGATTCTCCAGTGAGCTTCTGGAATTGGAAGTGCAGGTCCAAGAGAATTGGGTGGTGCATTAGACCTTATAACTCGCTACAAGTTGTTGCCACACCATGAATTCTTCTGCAAGAGATCGCTTCCGGAGTCGCTTTCAGATGCTCACTACCTTCATAACGTGGTGGGGGACACAGACATTAGAAAAGGACAAGGAATGCAGTTGGATCAGCTTATTCCGAATGCGTCATCACTTAGTAGCCGCGATGCAAATGCTCGCATCCAACCTTTTGTTCTTGACGAGCTTAAGCAGGCTTTCGAGCTTAACGATACAGCTCCTGTTGAACTGCCTCCAGTGAGAATCTGCTCTGGATTATAGCTCTTTCCTTCCGTTTCACCTGAGTGCAGGTTAGGAAATCTAACTCTGCTTCTTCTCTTCTCTTTACAGGGAGACAAGGGAGCTCTTACCATTGCGTCAAAATCAAAAGGTGGGTCAAAAGATAAGGATAGGAAGCATAAGAAGCACAAGGATAGGAGCAAGGAGAAAGATAGGGAGCATAAGAAGCACAAGCACAGGCATAGAGATAGGAGCAAAGATAAGGATAGAGACAAGAAGAAGGAAAAAAGTGGACACCCCGATAAGGTTTAGAGAACCGTCTGCTCCTGTTCCTTCTAATGCTCCGGATATAGGAGCATAAAACCCTCTATTGTTATATCTTGGATTCTCAATTTTTACATGGGAGACTCTATCACTTAACTTTCAGAAAAGGAAACACCATGGAGATGAAGATCTTGATGAAACTCACAGGCACAAAAAGAGTAAGGTAATGTACTAATGAGTAATGGCAATTCAGGCATACCTCCTTCTTGTTAGACTAGTGTTTCTTTAGCAGATTTTGTTCAAGTCGTGCCTATATAATCAACATTTTGCAGCATAGGAGCTCAAAGATTGATGAGATGGGTGGGCTCAAGGTTGGAGGCTGAAGCAGTGGACACTCTCATTTTTGTATTGAATAGAAGCAGCAACTTAACTCACTCTTGACAACTTTGTTATGTAAGTGTCCTTGTGTTATCTCTTTTCAAGCTTGTGCATTGTCTGTCACAACCTTTGTTATGTAGATTTGTGTCATCTAACATGGAGGGTTTGGTTTTGGTTTTGTAGGTTTGATCTCTAATTACAAAATTACATTGTGGGGGAAGTTGGGAGGAGTAAAGCAACGAAATAGAAAATTAAAGTTTTTATATATGTTATAAAAACACCCACTAAAAGTCTTTACATTTCCTATGGAAGCTTTCGCAAATGGACTTAATTCCATGAAATTTTGTATATATTTTGCAGCTAGCTGCTCGGTTTCAACTCAGACTGTTAAAACTGGCAAACTAGATTGTTATGTACTGATAAGATTCCAAAAATCGACTCAGCTAGAAGCTGAGCAGATTGGTTCAGAGAGAATATAAAAACATCAAAACCAAGGGAAATTTTGTATTCGTTTTCAATCATGTATTTTCTTCTCCTCAATCGAAAACTGTTTAATTCGGTACACAATTTCAGAGAGAATATAAAAACATCAAAGCCAACGGAACGAAGCAAAAAGGTCTTCTCGGAGAGGAAAAGTCGCTGGCTAACAAATAGTTAAAGTTTGAGTTTTTGAGCGTAAATATGGGATTAATAGCAAAACATCAAACCCCCCTATCAGCAAAAAATACACATGAAAAATCTCTCAACTCTTGCTCAACAAAACCTTAGTGGGCTCACTTTTCAATCCTTGTCCTCACTGCTCTCTTTTACCAAACGAATGACACTAAGAAATGCTATTCATTTTCTGGCGAAGGTCTCTCCCTTGTGCTCACCCCCGCAAACCACATAGCCTGCTTCCACCTAATATACAAAAGCCCATGTTTTGATTGTGGAAATCGTTAAAGCATTGATATGTGTTTGTGTATTAAGGAAAAAGAAATCGACATACTTGGCAGTCTCTCAGAGCAACACGTTCTTGAAGTTGCGCATTGCTGCAAACGACTGAGCCTTGTATCGAACATCCATCTCCAATTGTGGCGTGGTCCATCACAACTGAATTAACCACCTGCACCCACAACACATACAAGATGTTGAGTGTATGAATGTCCGAGATGTACACCACCCCTATATTTTGGCTAAGGTGAGTTTAAAAGCTCTTTTGTCACCTTCACATTGGAGCCTATCCTGCAATGCCTCCCAATTACAGATCTTTTGACACCGCATTTATCACCGACTTGAGAGCCTTCTCCAAGCATACAATGAGGTCCAACCTGCAACCCAGAAAATGTTATCGACAATCACAACTCACAGAACAGATGCCAAATATCTACACACGTCGAGGACTTACTGTGGTTTTCGATCCAAGCTCAGCTGATGGGTGGACAATGTTGTGATGAGCAGAAAACGAGTATCCAGATAGGTGGTTTGCGTCACCGATAACCTGCAGTTGTTTGAACAATCATGGAGCTCAAGATGTCAGCTGAGAAACAAAAAAAATACTAAACAAGGAACACATTTATGAGAAGACAACTTACATCTCTATTTACGTCCATGTAGGCTTGAATGCTATTCAAGCGGATGCAATACTTACTTTCATCCGCTATATAAACACAGCATTTATGGGTTTTTCGGCTATTCAGACCCGATTCATAGATTTGATGAAAGCTTGGTAAAGATGCGTTGGAGAGAATTTGAGACAAAACCACCTCGCTGTTCTGCATATTATTCTTTCCATTCCCATTTCCATTTTCTTCTACAGTTTTTTCTTCAGAGAAGACATCTGATCTCTGATACTCAAGGGGAGAAACACACAAACAAAAATATCAAAATGGTAATAAAACAAATGGTATAATTTAATTTGTAAGGATATTATCCAACTAACCAGCTGCGTGCGAACAAGATATGGGAGTACATCCTGCTTTAGGCTCCGAAAAGCAGGTTTTTGATCCAAAACTTCCTGCAGGACTGATCTGTAAGACACAAGACAGAAGAACATGCTGAGCGTCGATGGATAAAACTCATTTGTTTGCAGAAAATTTAGGGTCTAACCAACCTCTTGAAGGCATATATATGAGAATCCATGAGATCTGATCGCAGTTCCATCTAGACCAAAATGAAAAAAAAAAAATGATATATATGAATCATCATCATACAGTCAGGAGACAAACTGCATTGAAAATACTTACAATCAGAGAACATTACCTTGCCAGCGGCACAGAGAATGCTCTTTTTCAATCGGGTATCTTTCTTTATCTCAGCCTCTATAACAATGTCAGAAGGTAAATCAACAACAGGTTGAAGCATTTTTGGAAACAAAAAGAAGAGTTCAAAGTAAGACCTGTGGCTATGTATAACAAGAACTGTTTTGAGGAATCAAGTCCTATGATATCTAAGCAAGCAGGTTTTTTGGTTTTATCTTTCCCACCAGCTCCCCCGGATTCTGACGGCCCACTGACAGGCTCAGCACAGAGCACTGCAGTTACTGATGCATCGTGCCTTCTGTGAGTGGCCGCGACAGCACCAGGGAAAATATCAGAAACAATGTCTCCACTTAGGATCTGCGTCAAGGTTCAAGTCATGGCTTAGCTAGATGCTCAAAAGTTACAAAAAGAAAAAGCTAAGCTAAGAGACGGCTTAGTTGTAGGCTTGTAGCTAACCAAAATGTCTTTGGCAGTCAAGTGGTGTGCAATTGCCCTGAGGGCTCCAGCAGTTCCAACATTCTCAGCAACAGCAGCAACCTAAGGTAAAGATATCCAGCAGACCATTGATCAAAATCTCAGTTTCGTTGCATTTGATCTAGATGAAGCAAAGAAGAAGAACTAAGTACCTCAACATGTAAACGATCAACACAAGCAGAAGATATCCATCCTCCGACTTTCAGAGCGGCATCTTCTCCTTCAACAACCTATCCAGCAATGCGAACGAAAATCCTCAATTTTCCACTGAAACATTCAACCCAAAAACTCGCACCAGGAATCACCAATTGTATGAAAGATAAAAAAAAAAAAAAAAAAGGCGAAGGANAGATTACTGCTCTCGAGCAGATCCAGAACGTAAGACAACACCGGACGATTAGCTACGGGAAGCAGCGCCTTAGGGACTTCCTGGACAAGAGAAAACGGAAATTGAGCTATTAGCCTAAGCCTACTGCGATAGACTGTGTTTCAGCTGAGGGAGAGAGAAACAGACAGAGAGAGAGAGAGAGACCGACCTTGGAGACTAAGGGCACAAGATTACTGGAGAAGCCGCCGGCGAGAATCACAACCTGGAAATCCATTTTGGCAACTGAATTTGACGGTGAACGGAAAAAGATAAGTTTCGGTTTCGATTTTGATTTTGTTTTCTGGGGTTTTGATGCTCTTTTGAGAACGGTAGACGACGTCACGACGTTTATCAAATTATCAGAGTACCAGTATTTGCTTCTGGTTCTGGATCCGACCGGTCGTTTGGTTAATCTTCTAATTTGTCACATTTTTAATCAAAAAAAAAGTTTACATTCACTATCTCAATAGTCAATACCACTTAAAACGGTTAAATATCTGTAATAGATAACCGGAGAGATTAAGTATTTAAAACATGATCATTGTGATTAAGAAAAATAAAATTTGAAAAATACACTCATGAGTTTTTATTTTGAAAAATGCCCTAGTATTTTCTGCTTTCGAAAATTACACTTTTTAAAATATAATAAAATGACTCATTTGTCCTAATATAAAGTTCATGAATGAATGAGAAAATTATCACCCAAAAGATATATTTCTAAAATTTCTTCTAAATTTTTTAATAAATAAATTGAAAAATAAAAACGAAAATTAAATAGCTAGGAAAATATTCAATTGTTTTAAAGTAAATACAAATTATTATGATTTGATTCGGTTTTATTCTGAAAATGATAAACATTCATAATATATGATATTCATATGTATACTATTAAAATTTGAGAAAATAAAATAAAAACTAAACATAAGAAAAAAATTATCAAAAATGGTGAATAGTTATGGTTGCATAAAACATAAATTAAAGGTATGAGATTAATGTATGTTTTACAAAATATGTTGTTTATAGAAGTTTTCAAAAATAATTAAATTCTTCTAAAGATAAAATTCAAAATAGGAGATAGATTTCTATATTTTTAAATTTTTAACTTACATAATTAACATAAATTTATCTCAAAAACAAAATCATATTAATAATAATAATAATTCAGAATTTTGTTTATAATTTATAATTATCTATTAATGTTATGTTTAAATCATGTATTTTTATATAAAAATAGTGTAGTTTTCAAAACAAAAAAAAGAGGGTGTTTTCAAATATCAAATCTTATTTAAGGTATTATGCAAAATCTCCCATTAAGAAACCCAAAACAAAAATTAACCGAAAATTAAGTATTTAGTTATTAAGCATTTAAAAAACAACCGGAAATTGAAGCCCAATAACACATCTAGGTCATCTTCTTCTTCTTGATAAGTTTTAGTTTGGCTTGACTGCTCTCAACAATCTTCTATAGCCTGTATAACTACTTATGAGTGGCTAAATTATTCTCCCTTGTATCCTCCATTTTGGTTTCTAAAATTTGGATCTTGTTATTGGTCTGATGGTTGTTGAAGATGCTCCAGCAAAATGATGCGAGGGAGACCGTATCGAGTGAGATAAACAAGACAACAGAGGTGTAAATGTTGCATAAATCGCTTCCGTAAGTGTAATACACCCTAGTAGCAGCCATAGTTAAGGGAACACCCTTTGATCTTGCGACCCACTCCTCCTTGAAGTTTTCCAATGTGAGCATGAATGACACAAATGGCCTGGAGCGCCTCTCACTTTTGAAGACGACTCTAACCAGTCCATACAGAGTGCACATGTAGAACACCTTAGTGGCATAATCTATAATCTATAATCTATAATCTGAAGTTGCTGTAATCTAGTGGGATGGAAGAAGGTTTTATGCATCAAACCTGATCGAGAATACTAGGTAAATTTAGAAAAAAGGTGTGGGCATTTTTCGTGTAGTATTCGAAATCGTAAATTTAGAAAACAACAAAATGAGAGAAGAAACATAATGAATTGAAATAGTTTGTCATGGCCCAAAATGGAAAATATTTGATAACATAATGAATTGTTGTTAACATAATATTGAATTGATAACATAATATTTGATAACATAATGAGTTGTTAACATAATATTGATTTGATAACATAATGAATTTGTTGTTAACATAATGAATTTGTTGTTAACATAATATTTGATATCATAATGAAATGTTGTTAACATAATATTTGATAACATATTGAAAAGCCAAAAGAGATAACTAATGTCAACCTAGACAATAAATAATTTGTTTTCTCGTAGATAATTTTTAATTAATCTAGTTGGCCGGAAGAAGGTTTTATGGATGGGCCGTAGCCCAAATACTTGGCAAGCAAACAAGTAAATACTTGATAACTTCTCGCTGCAGATACTTGATAACTGTAAATACTTGATAACTTCTGGGTTTCCATGACATGGAATGTGTTAAGAACTCCAAAAACCTCTGTTGTACAAGTTTTCTCAGTCGTAAACACTAAACAGTCATGAACTTAGGTAAGTCTTGTTCGAATCACAAATGCTATCTCAATACCACTAAAACTGATACATCTCTAGTAATATCAATTTGATCAAGGTCTATAAACGCTTGCTTGGAAGTTGAAAAAGATGAATTGAGCTACAAGTTTTGGAAGTTGAAAAAGACGAACTTACATAAAGAGAATACGAGCAATCTCCTCCTACACACACTTGCTTCTTCTATAGTATATAATAGTGTGTCAGTTCCTAACTTGCTTACCCCTAACCTCAAGTCATTTCACCTAAACTTCATTATTCATTTATGCTTTCTTCATCATAATCTTCCTCACTAGCACTAGCCTGCTGATCAGAAGACTCTGTTTTCATTTCCTTGATCCCAAACAACGGCCAACCTGATCTTTCCTCTTGCCGTCTTTCCATCGATGCTACAGACTCCCCGTTCTCATCTAATCCCACATTCAAATCAAAGTTCCTTACTTTTAACTCCGACTTAACATGATTCTTCTGTGCCACAACTTCATCATCATTAGAAACGCTCCCGTTTTCCGGAGACGGGCTCGTGCAGCTTCCGGGATAAACATTTTCTGTTTCATCTTCAAACTTCAGAGATAAGCCACTTCCTGTTCTTCTTCCACCACCACCTCCACGGCCTCTGCCTCGATTTCCTCTGCCACCGCCAGTATGTTTGACCTCAAGCTGTGTAACAAAGGAGACAAAAAGGCTCAGAAAAATAAGCATTTAAGCCAAAATACAAATCATTGGCAAAACAAGTATGGCTAGTAGTTACCATCTGAGTGGTCTTCATATCTTCTTCATCGTTGCATATACTTTCATCCAATTGTTTCCTGAAAAGTCAGATCAACAAGCTGTTAGACATGAAACTATTACCAAAGTTTGGTGACATAGAAGAGGAGAAGTGGATTGATTGATCTTGAGCCTAACCTTCTTTTGGTACAAGGTTGGTCTTCAGCTTCTGAGCCACCCGATTCAGGAACTTTACCAACAATCTCTCTTAAGAAATCAAAGACATTAAACGCGTGCACACACTGCTTCCTGGGAAACAAAATGGCTTTTAATAAGCAAGAGAAAACAATTGGTTTTAGTTTACCAAGCAAAGCCAAAGATTAGTTAGGTTCACACTTACAAATGAACAGAGTTTACTGTTTTTGCGCCTCGGCTGAGAGTTACATCATATGTGTGATTACATAAATCTTGTAAAAATAGCTCCAAAGCTTTAGCTGCAAATTTTTAGAGCAATTAAAACAACATGTGACAGAAGACTGTATGAGAAAAAAAAAAAAAAAAAAAAAAAAAAAAANACAAACAAGAAGAGGGACCGCCATTGCTATTTTCCCTACATCCTCATCAGTTTGCATAATCTTCTTAATCCTCGTCTGAAAACAATTTTTTGAGGTTTAATTACGTTACCAAAGATCTCCAAACCAGGGCGTTCAATTCAAATTCAACACAAGAATATCTAAAACCATATTAAAGAAATTACAAAATCAGACTCGTGAAATCCAAGAACCTAAGAAATTCATCATCAGTCCTAAATAAGATTTTTCTACGTTTTTTTTTTTTTTTTTTTTTTTTTTTTTTTTTTTTNCTACTTCTGAACGAAAGACTCCAATCCCAAGACATATACACATAAACCGTAAAGAAGACAAAGATCATGGAGCCCTGAAGAAGCAAACGAGCCTGTAATCACAGCGAAAGTTCAAACGAAGAGAACCTAATTACACTCGCAAGTCACAAGACATCCTTCATGGTTACTTATCTCCGTAGGAAAAGAAAACCAGACGACGTGTGTATATGAAACAGCGAAAGTAATTTAACATACCGCTGGAAAACGGGTGTGGAGCTTCTTCTTCATGGTTTTTGTGTATTTGTCAACAGAAGAAAGCCAGCTTCCAAAGTCAAGGGGAACAAGGGGGAGAAGATAAACCCTAATTTTAAATTTTTGTTTTCCTTGCGTTCTCTCTGGAATATATAAGAAGATAAAATCAAATTGCCTTCAAATATTTATATGTTGATTCCATCAAGACACGACAAGAAATGGAAAATTAAATTAAATTCTGTGGATCTTTTTTTTTCCAGTTGAAACTCTGTTTTTGACGCGTCTTCATTTTTTCTTTGGGTCAAACTGACCCGTCTCTTTTCGGAACCAAATCAATGGATTCTTCCCAAATTCCTTTTTTTTCTCTTCTAATTCAATAATAGGGAAAAAAGCAAAAAAAAAAAAAAAAACGTGAAAACCAACAAAGAGAAAACGAAAAAAATCAACCATTAGCACTCAATATCTAAATATTAGATTAGGAAGGGTTAAATGAATAAATTTAAAATAGAAAAAAACAAATTAGAAAAGGTGACAAATCCTATCATCTTGATCTCATAATCAAAAGAATTATAATATTTTGTTTTATGGGGTTTTGATTTTGATTTTGTTTTCTGGGGTTTTGATGCTCTTTTGAGAACGGTAGACGATGTCACGACGTTTATCAAATTATCAGAGTAATAGTATTTAGTTCTGGTTCTGGATCCGACCGGTCGTTTGGTTAATCTTCTAATTTGTTACATTTTAATAAAAAAAAAGTTTATATTCATTATCTAAATACCACTTAAAACGGTTAAATCTATGTAATAGATAATCGGAGATTAAGTATTTTAAATTTTAAAACATGATCATTGTGGTTAAGAAAACCAAAACAAAAATTAAATGAGAATTATTTAGTTATTAAGCATTTTAAAAAACCGAAAATTGAAACCCAAGAATACATCTAGGTCATCGTCTTTTTCTCGGCTTCTTCTTCTACTCTTTCTCCTTTTCATTCTTGATAAGTTTCAGTTCGGCTTGGCTGCTCTCAGCAATCTTATGTAGCCTGTATAACTGCTTTTTTGTATCATCCATATCGGTTTCTAACATTTGGATCTTGCTATTGGTCTGATCGTTGTTGAGCAGAACGATGCGAGGAAGACCATACTGAGTGAGATGAACAAGACAACAGGGGTGTAAATGCTGCAGAAATCGTTCAACGCATTGTTCATGAAGCATAATACACTCGAGTAGCAGCCACAGCCAAAGGATGACTAATGTCAACCTAGACAATAAATTACTTGTTTCTCGTAGATAATCTATAATCCAAATATTGTTGTAATCTAGTGAGATGGAAAAAGGTTTTATGTATCAAACCGGACCGAGAATACTAGGTAAATTTATAAAAAATATCGGTGTATATTTCGTGTAATATTAGAAATCATAAATTTAGAAAACAACAACTAAATAAGAGTAGAAGCATAATGAATTGAAATACTTTGTCATGGCCCAAAATGAAAAATATTTGATAACATACTGAATTGTGTTGTTAACATAACATTTGATAAGTTAATGAATTGTTGTAATTAAATGAATTGTTGTTAACATAATAAATATTGAATTGATAACATAATATTTGATATCATAATGAATTGTTGTTAACATAATATTTGATAACATATTGAAATAGTTTGTCATGGCAAAAAAAAGATAATTAATGTCAACCTAGACAATAAATAATTTGTTTTCTCGTAAATACTCTTTAATCCAAAATTGTTGTCATCTAGTGGGCCGGAAGAAGGTTTTATGGATGGGCCGTAGCCCAAATACTTGGCAAGCAAACAAAGACATGCGACGGCATAACTGTAAATAGTTGATAACTTCTCGTTGCAGGAGGTGATTATTTCATTTAAATCATGGAATTAGGCATACCTAGGTTGACAACTTGACATGGAATGTGTTAAGAACTCCAAAAACTTCTGTTGTACAAGTTTTCTCAGTCGTAAACAACACTAAACAAACAGTCATGAACTACAAGTCTACAACCTTTCTCATTTAATAAAGGGACTATCAGTAAATTATGGAAGATTCATAATCCAAGAGTAAACTAATATGTATACAAATTGTTTTTCTTTTTAAAGCGTTTTAGGCCACAAATGAAAACTTATTTGAAAGGTCTTGTATGGAAGCATAGCTTTTTAATTTAATTGGAGAAGAGAATGGGGAAAAATATGACAGCCACACATGTTAGTTAGTCTCGGAAGCTAAGCTCGTCTAGTCAGAAACTTTTGAAGTGGAGTCGCAGAAAACCAGAAGACTGATGATCACAGTATCTGATCTCTGAGACATCACAGACCAAGATAAAAAATAAACATAGAGAGATGTCTGTGTCTCCAAGTAACACTTGTCTTCTTCGATCACCCACCGCTTTCTCAGCTCCATCAAAACTCTTAATTCTCAGTGGGGCTGTCCCTTTTCACGCACCAAGATCTCATACTTGCTCATCCTGTATTGGATTCAAATCAAAACCATTCTTTAGAACTCAGACCCCAAGATTCTTCAAGTGTTTGCCTCAGAGAGTGTCCGATGAACGCAGAGAAACACAAGTAACAACAGAAGAAGAAAAGGTTGTCAAATTTGAGAGGCTCTTCTCTAATCTCAATCGATCAACATTGAAGCGAGAATCCGGTACAGCGTAGTATCATTTATTTACATTAGGGGACTAAAAACAGCCACCTGAATTCCCAAATGTGGATAGAGTTTTGGCTAAGTGTGGAGTATAATCAACTTTTGCAGGAAGTTTGTCCAGTGCGATTTTCTTGGTTGCTGGCACTACCGTAAAGTCTTCTTTCTCATAACTCTCTCTTCCAAGATTTGTTGTTGAAATGGTGGAAGGAGACAATATGGAATTATATGTCCTTTCTTGATTAGGTTGGTGCAGGGATACTTGCGATTCCAGCTGTGACACAGGAATCAGGTTTTCTGGCCTCTGCAGTGGCATGCATCCTCTGCTGGGCTTTCATGGTAATGAACTAATGATTGATGCTTATTCTTATAACTGTACTCATGTTTCTTGCAAGTAATGGATTACTCATTAGAGACGTGTGTTGGCTTCACAGGTTGTGACAGGTTTGCTGGTCGCTGAAGTGAATGTCAGCACCATGACCGAATTAGGCACTGGAGGCGTATCACTCGTATTATCTCCTCAAACCGATAACACTTCTATGCGAGCAAACTTTGTATTGTTGTTGCCTTTGAAACTCAGCTTTGACTTGATATTTGAACAGGTCTCAATGGCGAAGCGGACTCTTGGATCTGTTGGAGTTCAAGTTGCATCGTAATCATTCCTTCAATTCTCATTTGAGCTTTCCTTAGTTCCTCAGTTTTGTAACAAACCTTTCCTGTTGTGTAGTTGGTCCTACATTCTCATCCATTACACCCTTCTTGTGGCCTACATTGCTCGTTCTTCAGGCATCCTTACAAACTTCCTCGGCATCCCAATGTACGAAACCTTATATTGATCCTTATTTATATACTGACAGTTTTGAGTGTTATGCTTGCTGTTGTACTTATTTCCCAAGAAAACTATGTAGATGGGAGAGTGCAACTCTGTTCTCACTGGTTCTCGGAGGCATTTGCTACTTTGGAAGGTTTGTTTTCAATTTTAAACCAATCAATGATTCCACAACTGAAAACAGAAACTGTCTAAACCCAAAGTGAAGTTAATCAATACTTGATCCATGTGGTTGTAGCCAGCGATTCATCGGTGCAACCAATGGAGTTCTTGTATTTGGACTAATTGCATCATTTGCAGCACTCGTGGTAACAATTTTGGGACAAAGACTTTTTACTATGGATTCATGAAAGGGGATAGCAGTTCATAGATGACCATTTTTGTTAGGCAGTTGCGAGTGGAGACTTGCATTGGGAAGCTCTTCTCAAGGCCAACTTTGAAGCCGTTCCCATGAGTATTCCCATTATTGCCCTCTCATTTGTTTATCAGGTATTCAATCAATAACGTGACTCAACATTGGATTCTTGACTCAGAAACTCTCTTAGTCTGATTGCTTTCCTTACAGAATGTGGTTCCGGTTCTCTGCACAGATCTTGAAGGAGACTTGCCGAAAGTAAGGTGACATGACATCATATATCCTGCAATGGTGATGCTGGAACTCACTCAATATGTCTGGATTTAACTCGGCCTTTTGAATTATCTTTCTTCTTCAGAACCGCGATTGTGCTTGGCACGGCCATACCACTTGGCCTGTTTCTTGTGTGGAACGCTGTAATTCTTGGATCTTTTCCCGACACTGGTGTGACGGCTGAGAAGATGATCGATCCTGTGCAGCAATTGAGATCAACCAATGTCATTGTCGGTGTAAGTTTTACTAATTCTTGCCTATCCTGATAAACTCCCAATGGTCACCTCAAATCAGTCTGTTTTGGTTACACAGCCTTTTGTGGAAGCATTCTCTCTTATTGCAATCGCAACATCTTATATCGGATTTGTCTTAGGCCTCACTGATTTCTTGTCCGACTGTGAGTAACTGAGTATCATCAGACAACCAAACTTTTTGACTTTTTTTTCTTTTAAATCTATCTCCCCTGTATTATATGTTATAACCTTTGCTTTCCTGGAAATTTTTCAAGTATTGAAGCTCCGGAATGGACAAAACAAGCCTCTTATTTACCTTCTCACACTGGTTCCACCGGTGGTCCTGTCCTTAATGGACCCGGAGATTTTCTTCAAAGCCTTAGATTTTGCTGGAACATATGGAGGTAACAATAAGTCTCTTCTCCAACCACCTGAATCAGCAAGTAGGCATATCTCAACACAAAAACAAAACTAACTATGGTTTCTCTGTAGTTCTGGTATTGGTCGGAATCCTCCCAGCTGCAATGTCTTGGTCAGATAGGTACTCAGTCTCATCATCAACAGCAACAAGCCTGCCACAACTTGTTCCAGGAGGAAAACTCACTCTTTCTATTGTGGTGGGAGCTGCTGGATACGTTATTGTTTCTGAAGTAATAGAGAATTTTTCACGGTATCTGAGTAATTCTTAACACTCAAGCAAAAAGAACAATAAGCAGTGATAATTTATAAAGAGGTCTTGCAATCTCAGCAAACAATATAAAAAAAAAGCAACAAAACTTGAAGGAAATTATATTGTTTTCGCAGAAAGAGACGTGTTTAGAGTCTCTTAAATCTTGTTGAATGCGACGATGTCAACACTCTGGATGTACTCGTTGTTAGGCTCTGAGGTGAGGAAGTCTTCAATGAGGTTGTCAGGAGACACGAGGTCGTCAATAATTGTGAGCATGATCGTCAGTTTCTTGATCCCGTAACCAACTGGTACAAGTTTTGCTGCAATAATCATCCAGAAGAAAAGACTCGATTAGAAAAACTGTCCTCACTCAAGTAAAAGAGAGAAGAAAACTGAGAACGTACAGGCTCCCCATAAAAGACCGGGCATCTCAACAGCGCGAACAACCTCCTCAAGCTTCTTCATGTCGGTCTCATCATCCCATGGCTTTACATCCATGAGAATCGAGGACTTTCCACCTAACCAAAAAAGGTTAAGATGAGAATCAGAAACTCATATCAATTAAAAATGCAGTTACTAAGTGATCCTATGCGTTCTCAATAAAACCAAAAGACATGCTTGCTTACTCTCTTTGGACTTCTTGGTGTCCTTCTTAGCAGCCTCCCTCTCTTCTGCTGCTTTCTTCTCCTCCTCGGTCTCGTCACCAAACAGATCCATGTCATCGTCATCATCGGCTGCAGCTGCTGCAGGTGCCTGTTGACAATTAATCGAAAATAGCTCAACACAATGAACAAAATTTCCTAACTGAATTCTCACAGTTTCCTATCCAAACAGAGCTCGTAGATCACTGATAAGTTAATAACAGATCAGAAGTTACTATATGATTACCAAGTATAAACTTAGAGAAAGTCATTGTTTGATAACAAAGCACAGAAATTAAGATTTGAACAAGAATGAAGCATTCAAGTAAAGGTACCTCAGCTTGAGCTGGAGCAGCAGCGCCGCCGAGGCTCACTCCAACAGCTTTTCCGGGGAAACTACAACAATTAGGAGCTCAAAGTTTATTTCTCGGAAGATCCAAATCTTAATTGACTGATCAATCAGCTGAAAAGGACCAACCTTTTGGCGAGGTGGGAAGCCACGCAATCGTACCACCTGCTAGCATTGGGGAAGGCATCGCTAGGTTTCGCAACAATGGCAGCGTAAACCTTCACATCATCCACAGACAATTGATCCCTGCGACATTCAAACTCTCAGCGAATCGAAACAACAGAAAGGTTACGATTGTACAGCGAAAATAGGAACAACTAGCAAACTTCTTACCCGGAGATGTAGGTTTTTCCGGCGAGATGCTCCTCAACGGATTTGACACCCTCCTCTGTGTGCAGATCGGAAAAGGTAACCGCCATTGGTGCTGTTTTTCGGGTGTTAGGAGGGGAGGAAGTGAGAGATCAGGAGCAGAGAGTTCAGATCAGAGACGGAGAGAGAGGAGAGAGACGCTTGAAAAACTTTTGAGTATATAGATAGCCTAACCTCTGAGAAACCCTAAACCCGATGAGGAAATAAAATGGTACGGGCTCTGGATTTAATATTTGGGCTTTTATATGGGCCTTCAAATTGTTACATTTTATAACTAAGAGAAAGTCCGGGAAGAGATTTGAAAAGTTAGGTTTTTCGGTTATGGGACTAGAGAGAGCCCAAAACAGTGATTTTATTATGTTTCTCAGATGAATTTCGATTTATTTGTACATGTATATGTTACCATATATGATGACAAAAAATAATTTTTAACATATGAAAGGAAATACTTGCCAGTCAAAAAAAAAAAAAAAAAAAAAAANAAACACTAGAGGAATAGGAAATAATAGTTCATTTACCATTTTTTATTAATTAAAGTTTATGGTAGCTAGCTCACCCCCACCCCTGCTGAAAATAATAATATATGCTAGGAGGCTCGTTGGTTGAAACTGGCCGCTCGTCCGGCTAGCATCCAAATTCCAAATTATTGGAGTTGGCTTGAAAGGAACTGTTATAAATATTATAAATGAATCGTTATAATGGAGCTTTCTAGTCTTACTTTAGACACAAAGTTTAGTATGTGCATACTATTTTAATGATAACTACTTTTTATTTACTGATTCAAGGACAGTGGCATTATTTGTCCAAACATCTTCAAAAGAGCCTTTACTAAATCAAATAGTATATATATTTTTCTTTATGTTCAGTTGGTCACAAATGAGTTCCAGGAAAGAGGCCACATGAGGAGGATTAGTGTTAAAAGTATTCAGAAAGATTGATCGAGATTGCTTTATACACATTTTCATGTTTGCTTTTGCATCCATCAGAAAGTGCTTTCCATCGAACCCATTAGTAAAACAGCTCAAAACGGTTTAAACAAAAAAAAAAAAAAAGTAATAATTTTTCGCAGATAATATGTTTTGACCCCTAATTATGCATGACTAAGATTTTGGCGAATCAAGTATAACATTTGTAACGTCATCTGTAAATTAGTTTAAGTCTTTAGACATAACATTTAACGTCATATCTTAATTTTGCCTTCTGATATCAGACAAGTTCTAGAAATGTTTGGACATGAGATTACTAAGAAATGTTTGGACATGAGATTACTAAGGCCTGAAACATAATGAATAAAAACCACTTTCTTAATTGTGCCATTAACACTACAGTGTATGTGTAATACGGTTACGCTTTAGTACATGCATAAATAATTTGCGGATGAGTGATAAAACGCGTAAAGATGTCAAACTAGCTAAATTTTAACCGACTACTCGATTTCTGAACATGATTTGGTCGTATAACTTTGGATAAAATTGATGTTTCAATCAGGTTGAAAACGAACAACTCCAAATCCAGTAATTACATAAAATTACATGTATGAGATTTAAATAGTATAACTGAAATCCAACCATAAATTCAATTTGATTCGATTGGATCTTCCATGATTTTTGAACTCCTCTAGATTCGAGTTACGTTAAATATCATGCGCGGTGCACGTTCAAATCATGATAAGGCTCAGGCAGTTTATACTTAAAAAAAAAAAAAAGCTGACTTGGATTTTTCATCGAAATACCAAATTCGTTTCCATCGAAATAAAAATCCCATTTAACAAAAAACAAAAGGTAAAACCAAGGACGCCACATAAATTACTGTTTTTTTAGATCAGAAGCATCGTAAACTGAATATATTCGTGCTGTCGCCTTATTGTCTTTTTCGTTCTAACTTCTAGGTAAGTATTATTACTAGTATATGATTTTTGCTGGTTATTTAGGATATGATATTAGATACGGAATATCTGTGACAGCTATAGCCATGATTTTGTGTTACAACGTAGCAATAATTTTGAGAGAATGTAAAAAGTGAATCTAACCCAGCTACGACTACGACAACTCTGGAAATTCAGTTATCACTCGATCCAACCCATCTACCAACTCGAACTCGCCCTGTGGTGAGTGGTGACCATGACGGAGAAATAGAGAGACGGTGAGAGAAGGAAGACATCACCAAGAAAGGAGGCGGCGAGAAGAAAATATGTAAAAGAGAGTGGGAGGAGTATCGAGACTCTAGCGTCTGAAAATCCCCTAGAAAATTAGCTCTGATATGTAAGATTCTGAAAACCCCCTAGAAGTTTTCTATTGATGAGCTAGGTAATATCTTTATATAGGTACAAGATGAGATATATACGGATGTAAACATATTTGATCATATTACATATCCTAACTAATCCGTCAACTAGTTGATATATAGTCAAAGATTAGAGGCCAATCTGTACGATTGATCCATTTTTCGGCGATTGATATATCGTGGCTAAGACCGTGGCCATATTCATCAACGTTCTCCTTTTATTCTTCACCAGACTCTGGCTTCTCTTTTTTGACCAGAAGAAGGGAAAAAAAAAAAACTCTAGCTTCTCGTTTCATGTTCTGTCTTTACGTAGAAGTAGAACACATTATTTTATTAAATAAGGTTGATCTCTAATACAGTATTATTTTCCATACTATCCTAAAAGAAAATAAACATAAGAAAAAGATGTCAATAGATTAAAATAAGATGATACGTATCCAATTATTTTACGTTTCGGGTTATCAACTTGTCATCGGAAACATAAACTTTTATGGGAATAGCCTCTGAAAACCCACGTGGTTCTGTTTATTCAATTGCTGCCGATTTGTATTTTTCTGTATTACTCTGGAATTCGTTTGGTTTATAAAATGCAATTAATTTGGAGTTTGTACTTTGCAGAATAAGGTCTAAAGTTTCAACTTGCTTCGCTCTCAATGTCCTTGTATGATCTTCATATTCTTTTCCTTTTCTCTCTTCTTTTGTGTTTCCTTTTAAGTTTCTAAATATATATATTTTTTTTTTTCTGTTCGTCCACAAAGGATACGGAGTATCCCTGCCCTGTTTTGTCAGCCATTGTAGCTTCTGTTTTCAAGGTATTTCTGTTGGCTCATCTTTTTAACTGTTGTTGTATGTTTTCTGCTAGTCATCGATAAAAATCGGTCTTGTAGCATCTGCATTCTTTTGCTCTTCTGGCTCAAGAGCTAAGTTGGTATACAAGATGTTGGTAAGTTCATAAATAGTAAGCTAATATTTAATTAGTCTACTGTTGGTTCTTTTTTTCTATAAAAGCTAAGTAAGCATATTTATTATGGAAAAGTTTTGATCTTTCTTCGTATTGGTGAGATTTCTAAAATATTCCTGGGTATTGTTTTAACTTTTGAGTAGTTAAAAAACTCATTTACTTAGAACAATGGTCTTTCTAGGAGATCCCTGCTCTAGCCTTCTAGGGTATATGGTTTAAAGTTTAAGGTTTAGCTTTCAGTTTCAGAAACCAAAGACTGGACGGCCTACTAATTAAGCTTGGTTATTTTTAAAATGTGAAACCTTTATCCAAAGTCGATGTCACTTGTATAGTTGTATCTAATGGTGTAAGAGTTTGTGGCTGATCTAATTAATGGTACATTTTTCTATTCTCGTGTTCTTAGGATTTGGTTCAGCTTCTTGGCTCGTCTGAGAGCCACTCTGGTAAAATCGAATCGCAAACTTATTGGTTAGAGGTGACTTAGGAGTTAGGAATGGCAGAGAGGAGAACAAGCAACGGAGGAGACGTTGTGATCAACGTTTCAGATAAAGAAACGCCTAGAGATCCAGCAGGAACTGCTTCTTCCAAGGTAGCGGCTTCACCAGGCTCAGATACCGAGACTAAGAAATTAGAGCCGTTAAGCATTCCACCTCCTGAGATCTATAAGTTCGCTGGTAGCGTTCACAAGCCGCCTAAAACTCCAAGTCCCAACACTGATGGTATAGCTAGGAGGAGATCTCTTTCGAGGTCGGTTTACTCCAAGCCCAACTCAAGGTTTGGGCAACAACAGTCTTATCGGTACGACAAGACTATAGTAGAGGAAAATGGTGGAACCCTAAGGGAACATTTTGGTGCTGGTTCGTTTTCAAGACCTTCTTTCAACAGAGCTTCCCCTCAAAACAATTCCAAAAGGAGCGTAGGTTCGGCAGCACTGAGTAGAGTTGCTGAGGATGAAATAGATGAAAGAGATGAAAACGAGGAGATCTACAAAAAGGTTAAGCTAAACCGTGTGAAACGTAGTGGAAGAATGAGTCCTCTGGCTCTGCTTGAGTTGCTATTGTTTGTGGGCATTTTGTGCAGTTTAGTTGTGAGTTTAACCGTTGATACGGTGAACAAGTATCGCATTTGGGGTTTGGAAGTTTGGAAATGGTCCGTTCTTGCGATGGTGACGCTCAGTGGCATGTTGGTGACGAATTGGTTCATGCATTTCGTGGTGTTCATCATTGAGAGGAACTATCTTCTACGTAAAAAAGTCTTGTACTTTGTGCATGGATTGAAGAAGAACGTTCAAGTCTTCATTTGGTTTGGTCTGATTCTGATTGCTTGGGTGTTTCTGTTCGAAGACGACGGCAAACGATCTCGCAAGGCCACAAAGTTCCTCAACGCTATAACATGGACTTCTGTTTCCCTTCTCATCGGGTCAGGACTTTTCTTGGTGAAGACGTTTGCACTGAAAGTGCTCTCTTCAAAGTTCAACGTCAGAAACTTCTTCGAGAGAATTCAAGAGTCTGTTTTCCACCAATACGTTCTCCAAACTCTCTCGGGACCTCCTCTTATAGAAGAGGCAGAGATCGTTGGGCGCGAGCCAAGCACGGGACACCTTAGTTTCACGAGCACCAAGAGCAAGAATGGTACGGTGAAAGAGAAGAAAGTTCTTGATATGGGAAAAGTTCACAAGATGAAACAAGAGAAGGTCTCTGCTTGGACAATGAGAGTTTTGATTGAAGCCGTTGGAGCTTCAGGTCTCTCAACCATATCCAACACTTTAGATGAGAGCACCAATCGGAAAGAGAAAGCTGATAAAGAGATCACTAATGAGATGGAGGCTGTGGCTGCTGCTTATGATATCTTCAACAATGTTGCTCAGCCGAACCAAAGGTGAGTCATCACACAAATTCTCTGCTTAATTTCTTCTAGTTTTTCATTTTAAATCATACAAAAAAAATTGAAAATTGCTTCTGAATTTTTCAGTTACATAGAGGAAGATGATTTGCTAAGGTTCATGATTAAGGAAGAGGTAGACCTTGTTCTCCCATTAATAGAAGGTGGTGAGAACGGAAAAATCACACGCAACGCTTTTACAGAATGGGTGGTAAGTACATTTTCTTTAAACATGACTTGTCCAAATAAAATTTCTAAGATTGCGGTCTAGGATTTGCGTGGTTATGAAAAAATAAACCCTTGAAAAGTTGTCAAAAGCGTGTTGCATTTTTTTGACAGATTAATGTCTACACAAGTAGGAAAGCATTAGGACATTCACTGAACGACACAAAAACAGCGGTTAAGCAAGTGGACAGAATTATAACAGGAGTTTTGATCATTGTCATCTTCCTCATTTGGTTGGTACTTATGGATATAGCAACGACCAAGTTTCTTGTGGTCTTCTCGTCACAAGTCGTGGGTTTTGCTTTCGTGATGGGAAGCACTTGCAAGAACATCTTCGAATCCTTTGTGCTTGTCTTCGTCATGCATCCTTATGATGTCGGTGACCGTTGCGTTGTCGACGGTGTACTGGTAAAATAAATTTCAAGCTACTTTTTTTTTTTAAACTCACTATTACAATTCATTTAATATTTCTTTCTAATCCATTGATTTTTTTTTTTTTTTTTGTTGAAGTTACTTGTTGAACAAATAGACCTTTTAACTACCGTGTTCCTCAAGATTGACAACGAGAAAGTGTTCTATCCAAATGCGACTCTAATCTCGAAACCAATAAGCAATTTCTACAGAAGTCCAGATATGGGAGACTCCATTGAATTCTCCATCGCCTTCTCCACACCGGCCTCGAAAATCCCCACTATCAAGGAAAAAATAACAGAGTAAGTATTTGACAAAAAAAAAAAAAAAAAAAAAAAAAACCNACAAAAACTCACTCACTCACTAAGTGACTGTGTACTGACGAGTAAATGGTGTTTTTGGTGACAGGTTTTTGGTGCAGAATCCACACAATTGGTATCCAGAGCCATTGTTGATGGTGAAGGCGATTGAGAATATGAACAAGCTGAGGTTGAATCTGCTCTTCCAACACACCATCAACTTCCAAAATTATGGAGAGAAGAATCTGAGGAGAACAGAGCTGGTCATCGCGCTTAAGCGAGTCCTCGAGGAGCTTGAGATCGAATACAGTCTCCTTCCTCAAGCAGTTCATCTCAAAGATCACAAATGATCATTTCCTTCTTTCCTTTTTTTTTTTTTTTTTTTTTTTTTTTTTTTTTTCNGACACTAGTTTAACTTCATTTGCTTCGGTTTAACTGAACTCAGAACACTTGGTTCGGTTTAAAAAGAGACCCTTTCTTATTGTATTGAAATAGTCTTCACTCTAATTCCACTTTTTTTTTTTTTCCATTTTTTTGGATTTATTATAATTTGAACCGATTTTTAAGACAATTAAACATTAATGACCTAATTCGATTTCTAGATTTGGTGTGGAAAAATTACTAAGTTGAAGATACTGATGATGAAGATGGTTTTTGTTAACAAGAGGGAAACAAGAGAACAAGCAAGCATTGTAGAAAAGAAAACCCAACCAAAGCAATCAAGACAACGCCCGGTTATGTGCGGAGAAAAGAAACCGGCTTTTTTTTTTTTTGGGTAACATGGGGTATGGTATTAATTCTGAAATTGAATCCGGTTCTTCTTCAAGTATGCCGGTACGCTACACCATGCCCATGAATGAATCTTGCGTTCTCTTCACTGTAAACTTCCGTTTCCTTCTCCAGCCTGCCCAGTTTTATTTTCAATATTAATTTCACAAAAGATTAAACATTTTTTTTGATAAAAAACAATTTGTGAAAAGAGAATATGGAAAATTACGCGAGAGAGATGGTCTTGTTGAGTGTAGCAGCGGAGAGGAAAGAAGGAGCATTCAAATACAGCAACTCTCCTTTGACTCTCTCGTCGATTCTTCGATCCATTTCGTTAACTTCAATCTCAAACTCTTGGTCCGATGCCATCACCCATCCCCATGTGTCCGCAAATGATGGCACATGTGCTGTGTAAGCCTTCACGTCTGTTTTCGTTGAAAAGAATATATACTCTCATTAAAATGGACCTCCTACCTAGGCCCCTACGATGATGACTCTACAAAGAAAATACAAAAGAGGCCTGCTTACACTTGAAAACGTGCTTCATGGTGTTGTAGATTGATGTGAAGACCTCCTTGTGAGTGAATATTCCTGCTGGTCCAGCCTATAAATATATATATATCAAAATAGTGTCTTTTTATTATAATTTTTTATATCGAAATAAAATGGATTTATAAAACAAAATATGTAAATATGAAATTACCTGAGTCACAAAAATGCCATTGGGGTTGAGCTTGGGTTTGAGGATGTTTTGGTAGAAAGATTTGGTGTAGAGCTGATAACAAGGCCCACCTTCCACTGGGTCTGCTAAATCTCCTACTATGACATCAAACTTCTCTTCTCTTTTCTCCAATTCAGCCCTTTCCACATTCAAATTATTAATATACTTTGGAAATTTGAAGTCATATTAATAATATGTAACTTTTTTTTTCCTTACTTTGCATCTTTGATCACAAGTTCAAGCTTCTTGTTACAAAAAGCATCACTGTTCACGGTTAGAAACCTCCTGCAGAAATCAACAACTTCCTAGAAAAATGAACAATAACATTTGTTTGTTAAGCATGAATGTATATTCCTGTTAATAAGATTGATAATATATACATAAGGGATAATAAGAGGTTAAACCTGATCAATATCACACATGACAACTTTCTCGATAGTCTTGTGTTTTAGTATTTCTCTTGCAGCAGAGCCTTCACCTCCCCCCATTATAAACACCGTCTTGGGGCTAATTAAATATATGACAATGGTTAAGTAAAATAACAAATTCAATTCCACTTTAAAACTATGTTTATATAAAATGTTCATGTATAATTTAAAAATATCATTAGGCATGTTGTTGTGCATTACAAAAGTATAAACTACTTAATTGAATGTTAGAAAATCTTTTAAACCTAGAGAATATATGTAAAGGAAAATAATATAGAGTGCATACTTGGGGTGGATTAGGAGGGCCGGGTGGATCAAACATTCATGGTAGATAAACTCATCTCTCTCTGCACTTTGCATTTTACCGTCAATCACAAGCACCTGTATTTCGTCACACTAATTACTCTAAGCTTTTGTGATTAATGGGAACTATTTATTTGTTAAAGTAATTGATCAATTGTATATTGAGCTTAAAAAAATGTAATGTTTCATAAGAGATAATTGACGAAAATGTACCTTTCCAAACCGTTTGGTGTCCAAAAGAGCAATTTCTTGGTACTCACTAGTTCCTTTGTGGAGAACACTGTCGAGAAAAGGAAAAATAAAGAAATTATAAAGAAAGCAAAAATATAATCAAAGGAAAGCGAAGTTGAGACAGAAGAATGAAGCAAACCTGTTGAGGGCAAAAGACCACTTGAGATCATCATCGATGGTTTCTTCGTACCAATGGCAGTCCTGCTGGCTGGAGTGTAGGGTTTGAATGGGTGACGTGTCTTTGTGAATCTCAGGGAACCCATTTCCGAACATGATCTCTACGGCTTCTCCCATATCCAAGCTAAGAAACAGAGAGTGATAGATGAGATAAAGTGTAAGAGAGAGAGAGAGAGACAGAAGGAGTGCTAATGCTTCGTGATGGGATATCTATCCTAGAGAAACAACCTTTGCCTTTTTATAGAATCTAAAAAATTCAACCTTTTCTCGGGTTTTCGTTCTTTTTGGTAAATATTGATGAGTGCAACACTTTATTAGTGTGACAATTTTATATTTGCATATAAAATTGTTATAGTTAAAAACTTTTATTACTGTGTCCGTAACTTAAGATCAAAACTTAAACTTTATAAACTTTCATTTTTATTTTTGATAAAATTATAAATGCTTGCCGATAAATCTACACAAATTCCAACCATATATGACCAGATTTAATCATTCATCGAAAGCATGCCAACCGTATTTCTACCGATTTTATGACAGATATAACGTTGGCAATTTGATCAAAAAATTTACCAACCCGGTACCGATTATTTTTTCCCGTGCATGTTCGTCGATGAATATTGGATTATTGTCATGCCTTCGAGACTTCACTGCTTTTTATCTTGTAGTGAAATCAAAAATATAGAGCGTTCTACTATACGCGCTGTCGTAATCCAAAAAGAGATCGGACTGGACCAGCAACGTTCAACTAATTTAGTTACATCAATAATAAACGTTTCTAAAGTTACTAGTTTACTACGATGGAAATTTTGAGCTAATTTTCGCTTTTCGTAAGCTTGTGTATGGAGTACTAAATACCAGTAGTAAATACTAATCACATCCTGACAGAATAGTATGGTTGGAAAAAGAATCTGAATTAGAAAATTTCATTTGCCTATATACAATTACAAGTGTTATACATAAAAAAAAAAATATATATGTATTACATGTGGTGTTGTGTAGAATGTAATATTGTGCGTTATCCAAAAATGGTGGAGAAATGAAAATGTTAGCATGAGTAATGATTGCGACAGATAAACTCATAAATCTTCTGCCAGATTTCTGCCGCATGCTTATACTATTTTTCATTTCAACACTTCCTCATCGTGACATCATAATTATTATTAATATTTATCAATCATATATCCATGTATTTAGCTTCTCTCTCTCTCTCTCTCTCTCTCTCTCTCTCTCTCTCTCTCTCTCTCTCTCTCTCTCTCTCTCACGAAAACATAAAAGATGATATTGATGCACATACTGTGCTCCGTTACTATTCAAACAAATGGATAATATCATGCATGTAACAGACATACAAACTTTTAGTTGAAGAAAATGTAACTAGGCTATCTCTATTATCTTTAGTTACTAAATAAAAAAACCATAATGCTATTATTATTTTATGGTGCGGGAGTGCAACCCAAAAACACGATACCAAGTGGGCTGTGGAGGATTGTGCAAATATGAAATACACATCACTGCGACGCATCATGAAACAACACGCGCAGTCTCTTTTATTACGATAAAGCCCCCACTGCCATTATGCTGGGGTCCACAGCCTGGTACACGCGCCACAAATGTACACTTGTCAATCCTCTTGTACGCTCGATCATATTTTAACATTACAAAACTCTCATTTTCTTAATAAGTTTGGAATTTCCCGAGTCAAAAACTCAAACTAATATTCGAAGAAATGAATTTAGAGATTTTACAATACAATTTATAAATTTTAGCTAATGATTCGAATTCTTTTAGTTTTGACAGTTGGACACCGGTGAAATCCAAAATGATGATAGGAATTGAAATTAAAGTTCAATATCACCAACGATCGTGGTTAGCATAATAACAGTCCCGATTTAGTGATAAATAATTACGTGTATTATACACGAGATCGTAAATATTTGAAGAAACAGAAGAATCAGATTGGGACCCACGTATGTGGTATGGATATGCACTCTTAATTAAGCGTGGAGTTAATCCACTCAAAAGAGAATGATATCTTTGTTGGAGACTCCACTCTTTTTATAACCTTTTTTTTGCTACTTCTCTTTTGACCGTAACACGATTAATTTTTTTATGTCGAGTTCAAAGATATGTCGAGTTCAAGTCCTTTAGTTGAACTAATTGATTTGTACAACATGAAAGTCCAATATTATTTGCGTTGTCCTTTAGTTTATAACCACATAACCACATAACCACGCAAATCATAACCATCACCACATAACCACCATCATCATCACCATCACCATTCATAGCCATAATCATCAAGATTATCAACAAGATCCTCTCGTGTATTTGACATAAGATCTTAACCAAATCCTCACGTGTCACGACACACCCATTGCATATCTATAGACTATATACCATGGCGCATGGTGGAGAAGCAAAATCAATGGGCAGAGAAATGAGCTATTAGGTACACCAAAAAGGACAACCACTTTTATTCTTGTCTTCAAAAGTGGCCTGCCTAATGAATAGCTTGCCGTCGGGTTGTCTTCCACACGTAATCAATATTATACATTTATAACTTCGTCTATATGTATATTTATTACGAATAGTTCATTTTAAGAATAACACAAATTGCTGATGATATCTAATGGTGTGCTTATACTGTACATCGTAGTTAAAATCTCAAGAATGATTGCGTGAAAGCTGACTTTAGAATGATGTCAAAGCGTGCCTAACTTTCCTCCAACATATACGTGGTTAAAGTGGTTCCACTTATGACTTACCCGACCACACTAGTTCCAACTATGCATTGCATGTATCTACATAGATATCTGTGTGCACAATATTGTTGTGGATTCAATTAAAAGATCTACAAAACTTTGTTACTGAGGAAAAACATTGGCTTCGAATGGTGACACAGATCAAAAAATACAGATCAAAAAAAATATCCA